>CAWUFW010028750.1:0-20697 GCA_963921515.1 Calotriton arnoldi | reverse complement strand
GAAAACACCGTACGAGACCAATGCAGGGTCCGACTCGGTCACAAGAACGTTTCCAACATACACAAACAGCACAAAGGAAAAATCAACCAAAAAAAGGCCAAACAAGCAATTACCAAGCCAATAAATACTGGGGGTGGGGACAGAGAACAAAGACACACCAACAACTCCACCTATATAAAGGACACAAATCACTACCATGAGCCTTTGCAAATGCCATTCCACTGCCAGCACCCAAGAGAAAGCAACCACACACCCACAGCTCATCCCTCACACAAGCCACACACCAGCAGCACACCAACAAATACCTACCTCACATACACCCAGCACAACACACACCCACACACCCTCACCTGCACACCAACACACACATCACCCACTATCACCACCCATCACCATGCCCCCCAAGAAGAATCCCAAGTTCCTAGATAGTGAATTGGAAGTCATGGTAGACGAGATCCTCAGGGTGGAGCCACAGCTGTTTGGCACTCTGGTCCAACAGACCCCCATGTCGCAGAAAACCAAGATGTGGGAGAGGATCATCAACAGGGTGAACGCCCAATCACCATGTCGGCGCACAAAGACCGACATCCAGAACAGGTGGTATGACGTGCGCAGGAGGGTCCGGGAGCTGCTCAAGAAAGACTACCACCTGAGCCAATACACCGGCAGTGGCCCTCCTGCCAAGCCAGTATACCTCAGGCCCTGGGAGGAGAAGGTGCGGGCCATCCTTCCGCCAGTGAGCGTATATGGACTAGAGGACATCCCAGAGCCTGGTGAGTACACAACAAATGTACACAATAAACTGCCACAAAACACACACATCACTGTCAAGGGGAGAGTCAAACCATGCACTCATAGCAATTACACAGCAACTAGAACAGAATCATCCCAAAATGTGTATGTCAGTCAGATAAACACAACACATGCCATCAAAAAAGTCACATCCAACTGTGCCAACACATGTACAAACACAACCACAACTACAGCTAGGCAGTGGCACAAATAGAACTAACACACACATCCACACATGTAGCCACCACAACAACACCAACACACAGTGAAGACCACTCAAAGGAAGGAATTCTGTGTATGCTGGCCAAGTCAGTGTAGCCAATAGCATCATGGGAGTCGCAGTCACACATATTGCCCCCCCCACAACTGTCCCATCAACACCACCCTGAACCATGCTCACATCACAGGGAGTGGAGAAGGACTCACAAGATGGCTGACACTGGCTACTGCTGTGGGGAGCACAAGGCCCTGCTGCCAACTGTGCACCAACAAACAGCAGGACACCACTGACTGACATCCTGAGAGACAACTTACACTCCCTGCAATGCAAGCACGTTCCATGGTGGGATATCTGGCTGGCTGGCTGGGTGGGAAGGGGGACTTGCAGCACTGACCATAGTCACCAGCACCTCCCCTCACACCCCCCCAACACAAACTCCACAGTACCCACCTGGTAGAATGCAATGCCCTCCATCCTAACACAAGATCCCACAAAGCACCACCACCCTGGGTTATGTTGTGTGAAGCACAGGGACACTCTTGGGACTCTTAGCCAAACAACTGCCAGGACAACACTCCCAGCCATCCTGTCAGCACAGCCAGCCCACCCCACAGGGAAGCAGAGTCAAAAGGAAGGAAGCATGGGCATGCTGGGAAGGGGGTGGAGGCAATAGCATGATGGGAGTCGTAGTCACAGACATTGCTCAGCCTCACAACTGGCCCATCAACACCACCCTGAACCATGCTCACATCACAGGGAGTGGAGAAGGACTCACAAGATGGCTGACACTGGCTACTGCTGTGGGGAGCACAAGGCCCTGCTGCCAACTGTGCACCAACAAACAGCAGGACACCACTGACTGACATCCTGAGAGACAACTTACACTCCCTGCAATGCAAGCACGTTCCATGGTGGGATATCCGGCTGGCTGGGTGGGAAGGGGGACTTGCAGCACTGACCATAGTCACCAGCACCTCCCCTCACACCCCCCCCAACACAAACTCCACAGTACCCACCTGGTAGAATGCAATGCCCTCCATCCTAACACAAGATCCCACAAAGCACCACCACCCTGGGTTATGTTGTGTGAAGCACAGGGACACTCTTGGGACTCTTAGCCAAACAACTGCCAGGACAACACTCCCAGCCATCCTGTCAGCACAGCCAGCCCACCCCACAGGGAAGCAGAGTCAAAAGGAAGGAAGCATGGGCATGCTGGGAAGGGGGTGGAGGCAATAGCATGATGGGAGTGGTAGTCACAGACATTGCTCAGCCTCACAACTGTCCCATCAACACCACCCTGAACCATGCTCACATCACAGGGAGTGGAGAAGGACTCACAAGATGGCTGACACTGGCTACTGCTGTGGGGAGCACAAGGCCCTGCTGCCAACTGTGCACCAACAAACAGCAGGACACCTCTGACTGACATCCTGAGAGACAACTTACACTCCCTGCAATGCAAGCACGTTCCATGGTGGGATAACTGACTGGGTGGGTGGGTGGGTGGGAAGGAGGTCTGGCTGTCAACCAAACACAATCAATGCAGACCATGTTCACACCCCAGAGAATACATAGAAATGCCCAAATAATGCAGGACAATGTGCCACACCAATATCAACCCCTGACTGTGACGACTTAGGACAATACAATGTACAGGCCCGCACCCCGAGGCACAGTCACAACTGTCAGGTGTGTCAACCACTGATGCCTGCAGAAACATGACATACATTGTTTGTGTCTCCCAAAAACAGGTGATGATAGGGACACAGCAGCAGACGCTGAGGAGTCCCAGTCCCAGGCTCAAGAGGATGCCGAGCTCACTGGCGTCGTACAGCCTCTGTCCTCCTCGGACGATGAAGAACAACCTGGCACATCCGGTGCAAGTCAACATGCTGCACCAGCAGGACCACCAGCTGCAGCACCAGCAGGTCCACCAGCTGCACCCCCTGCACCCACCCCTCCAACGACTGTCACCACGAATACCATCCCTGCCGACATGGACAGAATAAGGAACAACACCAGCGCAGTGACCCTGGACCAACCTGGGGCCATGGACACCACCACCACCACCAACCCCCGAGGTGGACCAGGGTTATCTGTGCGTGCAACTGCACACACTGCACATGTCAGCAGGGGTGGTGGGAGGGGTGGGAGACAGAGGTCGCTGCTTGCAGACGTTGCTGGTGTGCATGAAGACCCACAACTGGTACGCATAGCTGATGCGTACCAGTCCAGCACCGGAGAGCTCAGCCAGGTAGTGGGGCTCCTCAGAGACATCAAACAGCAGCAGGCTGCCCATCATGCCCGCTTGGACTCCCACATGTCCCATGTGGAGTCACACATGTCACGTGTGGACTCCCACATGTCACGTGTGGACTCCCACATGACCCGCGTGGAGTCCAAGTGGGATGTACTACATGAGATGACGGCGGTGCACAGGGACATTTTACAATGCCTCCGCCAGATGAACAGCAACCAGTCCACACCTCCCTGTGTGCCAACAACATCTGGTACCGAACAAACTGCAACTGCCACAGGGAGGGAGGAGGACTCTGGCGGAGAGTCCCCTGCACCGCAGCAGCCTGCACTTGAGGGCCCCCCCCCAAGAAGAGGGGTCGTCCGAGGAGGGGAAAGTGAGAGGCTGATGGCCAAGCGCAACTCCCAGGAAGCCTGAACCTGTTCTGGATTTTCGCCTTTGTGCACAGACTGTTCACCCTGTTGATGGCAACACTACTCCCACACATTGCATGGGGAGTACAAGTTGGAACAATGTGTCAGACAACTGTGGCCCCGATACTGGGGATCCTGTCTACCTGGACTTTCTATTCATCTAGGAACTTGGGATTGCAAGATTCATGTACAGCACAATCCATCCTATGCACTATTATCACAGATGTATCACAATAAACACAATAATACACCATACTTGCCTCTGTCGTGATTCCAACGTGGGTGCTGTTATGGGGATGATGAACAACAAAATTACACTGTGTATGCGAACTGCAACAGCAAGGACAACACAGGCATGTGAGTACAGGCAACGTGACACATATGAGGGAGACACACCACCAGGGCTACACAACACATACACACCTAGGCCATCTGACTCATTGCCTACACTGATGTTGCCAGGGAAGACGGTGCAATGCACAGACACCACACCCATTCCCAGTTGTAGTCAAGTAGCCCACAGGTGCAGTAAGCAAATGGCAGTCAAATGTGTGACCACAGACAACGCACATCACTAAGTGAAGCACAGGTTTATTACACAGTAGCAACATGCCGTAACCACTACAGATGCAAGGTAACCCCACCTGGTAGCGGGCACACAGTCAACAACTGTAGACAGAAGGAAGTCCATGGGTGTGGCGCACATCACCTGTAGGGACACAACAGCTACCAGCCTGGATGTGCAATCACGTTGTCGGTGGACACAGTTGACCAAACGAATCTGAAAGTACCCTGTGAAGGACAGAAATGACACACAGTCAAAAGCAATGGAGTACAGGACAGAACAGCAAAACTCATGCACAATACATGTTACAAGATACCCACCCAGAACCAAGTTAGCATGTGAACACTGTTGGGGAGTACAGCCCACCTGTAAGCACACATCGCAACACACATCCAGTCAAGTAGCCCATGGACACACTCCAACAGCACCAGAGCACCACCCACACATCATGCCAACTCACATCATTGACATGACACCTCAGGATACTCACATTCAGCTAAAGAAGTTGGTGATGAGCTGTGTGCGGACATCACCATCACCATCATCATCATCATCGTCACTGGCATCGTGTTCCAGGCCAGGATCCTCCACAGGTGGCGGATGTTGGTCATCGTCATCCTGGATGAGAGGCAACTCCTTCCGCACTGCCAGGTTGTGGAGCATGCAGCAGACGATGATAATCTTGCACACTTTCGCAGGGGCATATGGGAGGGACCCTCCGGTCTTGTCCAGGCAGCGGAAGCGGCTCTTCAGGAGACCAAAGGTCCGCTCAATCACTCTCCTGGTCCGACCATGTGCCTCATTGTAGCGCATCTGGGCAGGTGTCACAGGGTTCCTGAGGGGTGTCAGCAACCACGGCATGTTGGGGTATCCCGAGTCACCTACGGACAGACAAGTGCACATCAGCTGACTTGGAAAAGTGGGCGGAATACTACAGATCAGATCACACACAATGGCACAAAGTCAGTACACACCGACAAGCCAGGCACGCTGGTTCTGCATCTGTGCCATCAACCTGGGGATGCGACTACTCCTCATCACAAAGGCATCGTGTGCTGAACCAGGGAAACGGGCACACACGTGTGTGATGGTCATGTCTGCAAGACACACCACCAGTGCATTGACCGAGTGGTAGTGCTTGCGGTTCCTGTAGGCCTGCTCCTGGGCCTGTGGTGGTACCAAAGCCACATGTGTCCCATCAATGGAGCCAATGACATGCGGCATCCTCCCCAGGGCATAAAAGTCACTCTTCACGTCAGTGAGTCGTCGCAGTCTAGGGAAATAGATGTACCGGTTCAGGAAGAGCAACATTGCCGCCAAGAAATCGCGGAGCACACGGCTGAACATGGTCTGTGACATCCCACCAGCAGACGCCACAGTATGTTGGAAGGTACCGGTGGCAAAGAAGTGTAGGGCTGCCATCACCTTCACCTTGGGGGTCAGCGCTGTAGGATACGGCCGGCCAGGCTGCAAATGTGGGGACAACTGCACTGCCAAATCCTCAATCAGCTGCCTGGTGAAGCGGTACCGTCGGATGCTGTCCCGTTCCACCATCGTTGCCAGGTCTGGGAATGGCCGATGGACAGCAGGAGCCCTGCAGTGCAGAGGAGAAGTAAGCAAGATCGTCAGTCACCCCACATATGCGGCATTGAACACACTCAAGATCCCAACATACATCATCATGAGGCACAACTACATGAAGTGTGCAGTACCGGAACGACATGTATGGTACATACATGGCCAACATCTGTCAACACGGTCCTACAGGTGGCATCAATTTGTCCCAGGTTGGCCCATTGGATATCATGATGCTGTGTCACAGTCACCCCCCCAGTGACATGTGAGGACAGATGTGCCCCAGGCACCACAGCTCAACGACAGGCACATTCCCAGGGACCCTGTAATGCCACATGGACACTGGCATCACCTGGAGTATCATGTGTACACCACAACAAAACAAACATGACCCCCACAGGTAGTGGCCACACTTGCCATGGCAGGAGAGCCATGGACGTCTGTGACACACACGCACAACATCAGAGTCCATGCACACACAACGTGGATGTGGAGACTGTCTCCCATTGTGCACATGAAATCAGAGACATTGTAAACACTACATGCACAAAGACTGTGGAGGGCCATCACTATTGTGCCACTGGGACACCCTGGCTCAAACATACCGTCCCACATGGGACTCACGGGGTATGTGACATGACATACACAAACACCACTGTGAAATGTGACCATGGCACATGCACAGATATGAACAGTTGCACATCACAGTGGTCACGTACACGTAACACCCAGGATCCTGTCCCCATTAACACGTGCACAGCCTGGGGGTGGCTGCCCACAGGTGACACCCACAGGACAATATGTACACCAACATACACACAATAGGAAATGCAGCCTTACATGCCTTATGATAAGGTTTGGACAGGCTGTCGTGATGTAGGTGTGCCCCTCACTCCCTGGGAGCTATCTGTGGCTGGCATATGTCCATCTGAGACAGGCATGCTGACATATGCCAGTCACATGTACAGTGATGCGTTGAACAGCAATGGACCGATCGGTGCCTCCGGCCGGCCCATTGCTTTCAATGTGTGCGGGTACGCGTTGTACCCCTGTGCGCGTTGTACTGCAATGGACCGATCGGTGCCTCCGGCCGGCCCATTGCATTCAATGTGTGCGGGTACGCGTTGTACCCCTGTGCGCGTTGTACTGCAATGGACCGATCGGTGCCTCCGGCCGGCCCATTGCATTCAATGTGTGCGGGCACGCGTTGTACCCCTGTGCGCGTTGTACTGCAATGGACCGATCGGTGCCTCCGGCCGGCCCATTGCATTCAATGTGTGCGGGTACGCGTTGTACCCCTGTGCGCGTTGTACCTCAATGGACCGATCGGTGCGCACCCATTGACAATGGGCTTGCCTGGCAACGGACGCGTTTTCGAATATTCGAACGAGTCGGTTGCTGGAAAATCAGTTGGTCACCCACAACAATGTTGCAAAATCATGTATGTCATGAAGTTGAAATTTTGAAGGATGCTGTGGGCGTGTTTTGGTGCTGCTATTCCATGGATTGGCCAGATTCAGAAGATGCAAACGACTTGGACCTATCACTTTGGACACAAGGGACAGTATCTGCCTCTCCAGCACATATATATTGCTGCATGTTCCCCTGAGAGCCCACTTGCCTGCACTACATGCTCCAGGACGACATCTGCCACTGCACTGCTGCTGTCTCTGCCCCTCTGGACCCTGCAATGGCACGTACTGTGGAGAGAGCCCCAGCCTTCAGCCTTGAAGAGAACCAGGCCCTGCTGGACAGCCTACTTCCACAGTACAGCAAGCTGTATGGGACACCAGGGGAGCAGGTGAGTGTTCTGTGCACTGCCTTTCTGAATGTGCATTTTGTCTGACTAGCAAGGCTGAGAGTCAGCACACCACTGGCTAGCAGGCTCACTGAGTAGTTGTCACCCCCCATAGTGTGTAGTGACTTGCACTGGACAGGTATGGTGCAGTGACAGTGCTTCTGAACAGGGTTTTACTCCCCATGCTATGATACCATGTAGTGACTTCTGGAAAACTGTCCATGGGCAGCCGTGCACTGCCTGGGTACACCATGTGCCCCTGTGATTGCGACATGTATATGCAACTGTGTCATGCACGGATATGTTGCATGTGTAGTAATGGCCTTATCACTTTGTCATCCTGACAGGCTTCTGCCCATCGGAAGCATGAGATCTGGAAGGACATCGTCCGGGCTGTCCGGTCCGTGGGGGTCTACAAGCGCCGGATCCGCAACTGCCAAAAGAGGTGGCAGGACCTTCGGGGCTGGACCCGGAGGATTGCACGGGTCCAGCTGAAGCTGTCGCCTCCTCGCAGGAGGGGCGGAACACGGACCCTGACCCCCACATGCTCAGGATCCTGGCGGTGGTCTTTCCAGACCTGGATGGGCAGCTGAAGGCCAGAGAGCAGCAAGGAGGGGGTGAGTCAAAGACTGCACTGTGTACTCTGTCTAACATGTTATGTGCCCTCCTCGGGCCAGGTTGAACTGCCACAGTACAGCAGTCATGTTGTCCAGGAGCCATGTCCCTCTATTGTGCACTGCCCACTCCTCATCTGATACCCAGGTGTGGCCCTTACATGCAGGGAATTCTGTCACTTAGGACTGTGTCCTTGCAGTTTGCTTGACTCAAGGTGGGAGACAGCATCTGTTTCCCTGACTCTGTGGTGGGCATCATGGGTGGGTCCATTGCTTACACAATGCCTGTATTCTGACATGTATTCAGCGTGTTACTTTGATCTGTGGTCCAATTGCTGAGCTGATCCACCACATGTGGCTGGGGTACCTGGCACACACCCATGCTGCGGGTGGGAACAATGTTTGGGCCCCAGGAGTATGTATATGACGTGTGTCACACATACTTAGCCAGCTGCCTACAGTCCAGGGCTCATCCCTCATTCATGTGGGGCTGGACAGTCATGCCTACTCCAGGCCATACAATACACTCTGTACTCCCACTCCCGTGTATCAGAGGACACATTGTGCACAGTGATTTGACCCCTCAGGTGTCTGCCTCTGTGTCAGTGTGCTGTGGATTAGTCGCCAGGACTGCTGTGGAGTTTCTTGGTAGGGGCTCAGCATGCCACTGGAGATGTGACCATAGGAGACGATACTTGTGTGACACATAGGTGTCTGATCAGCTGCCCATGCAGACTGGGGCATGTAAATGTGAAGTTCAGGCAGCTGTTCCCCATGCACAGCAGAGTGTGAGGGGCTCAGGTTCAGAGGGTAGTGTCACAGGTCTCCCATATGTCCAATAGGTATGACCTGGACAGATGAGGGTTAAGAGGATGTGTTGTGGGGGGATGTACATGTGCACTTGTGCAGCTCCAGGACTTGCATTCCCCATGACCTACTATTGTGACACAGTGCAGAGTGTTGTTGTCTGGCTGCAAAGTCATACATCACTGAGACAGTGATGTATGACTTTGCAGTCATGCCTCCGCCATGGCATGTGTCTACTGATTGGTGATCCTGCAGGGGAGTGACATGTGCTACATGCACACCATAGTGGCGCTGGCTATCAGGACATGGGTGCATCATGGTGTCTGTCGCTGGTATGCATCACATGCATTTCCTATTTGACTCTGGGCATCCCTTACATCCGTAAACCTGTACTGACTCAGTGGCAAGAGCTGTGATGTGTCCACACCGTGTCCTCTGCACTGTCCAACTACTGTGTACTTGGTGCATGTGTCAACACTGGGGTGTTGCAATCCAACAGACACCAGACAGATGGGTGCAAGGCCATGTGGGATGTGAGTGCCATGCTTGGCATCAGACTGACAATTGACTTCTCCTGTTCAATTAGGGCACTTTTAGCAATGTACAACTAATGATGCCAGGGCTTGCTCTGTAATGTGCTGTGCTCACAGTGGTGTGTGCGTTTGGTGCAGGTGACTGATGTCTGTCTGTTTCCCCATTGTTTGCAGATACATCCACGGCCACGGAAGGGGACAGCTCCACGGACCAGGAGGAGCCGGAGAGCCAGACTGGGTCAGCAGCCGAGGAGTGGTCGGAGGGACCCAGTGGCACGGAGGGCGAGGGGAGCCACACCGAGGAGTCCTCAGCAGCATCCACCTCAGCTGAGGACCAGAGCAACTCGGAGGATGACTCCCTTGTGGAGGCGGGTGTCAGCAGCCACCACACCCCAGCTAGTGTTGCTGTCCCCGCCACCACCAGCACCACCACCGCCCTCCCATCGGCTCCCATTCCCCAGGTCCGTGGAGGCTCCCATGTCCGGGAGCGTGTCTCCTTTGGGCCAGGCACCGCACCCCCTGCCCCTGTGTCCCCTGCTGCCCTGAGTGAGGAGTCTGTGTACCTCCTTCGCCAGCTCCATGTAGGGCAGACAGCCATGCTGAGTGTCCTCCATGCGCACACCGCGCTGTTGACTCAGCTGGTGTCGTTCATGGAGGGCATCTCATCGGGCATGTCTGACCTACAGAGGGGCAATAGGTCCATGGACTCCTCCCTGACGGCAGCAGTGTCCCTCCTCAAACGGTCCCTCACCCCTCCTGCCTCTGCTCCATCCACACTCCCCAGCACCTTACCCATCCCAGGCACACACACACTGGCACAGGCACACACCAGCACACACACATCCAGCACACTGACACACACGCCAATGACAAAACGCACACGCACGCACATTCAGGGGACTGAAGCCAGACTCACAGGGGATGGGGCCCTGGAACACACACACGCATCCACATGCACTGCGCAGTCCTCAGTTCCCTCTCCCTCCAAAGCACCCTCCCTTGCCTCACCTGCAACCCCAAAGTCACAGCAGCTCTTCCTCTGTGACCTCGGCCTCTTCCCCACCGATGAAGCTGCTCCAGCATCCCGGGGGAAGAGGAAGCCCACCCACACGGAGCAGAGTGCCCCTCGCCCCCGGACACCCTCCCCCAGGCGCAGACGGACTGAGGCCCCCACCCGCAAGTCCCCCCGGAGTGCTAAGAGCAAGACCCCGCCACCACCCTGCAGCTCAGGCACAAGGTCTCCGTCCTCCATCCCTCAGGCCCCCACTGCACAGGTGCCCCCACCACACCCTGCCCCAGGTTCCCCCACCCACAGATATACCATCCCCAAGATGCTCCGGCCTTCTCCCCCTGCCACTTGCTCTCCCAGCACCACACCCCCGCTGCGCTTGTCTGTGCCACTGATGTGGTGAGGGTGTCCCCCCCTCTGTCCAACCCACCTTGCCTGTTCCCCATTCTCCTCCCCTGGAGGTAGGCACTGCAGTGGAGTCCACTACCGCCCTGTCTGACTTGGGCACTGCAGTGGCGGACCTGTCCACCCCATCTGCAGGGTCCACTGCAGTTGTGCCGGCACCCACGACATCTGTGTCATGCCCCCCAGTTGTGCCGGCACACACCATGTCAGACACCTCCACTGCAGTTGTCAGTGGCTCTCCTGCACCCACCACCCCTTCCCTGACTCCCCCTGGTGAGCCCTGATCCTGTCCCTGCGGTGCCTGGCCTGCCCCCCGGTTGCCCCTCCTAGTGGATTGTCCCTGGTATTGTGCAGGCATGCGTAGGGTGACATCTGCCAGTGTCACCCTGTTTGAACTTTGACAATGGACTGGCCATTGGCCTTTGCTCTTTTTTCAGGACTTCGTTTGGCCTCAACACATATGCTGAATAAAGCAACTTTCTTTTCTCTAGTGCTCATGCTTCAGATGTACATGTTGTTGGTGCAGCTAACCATGCCCTTGCTGCAGTGATGGTGATATCTGGTCTCATGATTATGAAGTGTTACTGTGCAGGAACCCATGTGGTCCAGGGGGAATGTGTCCTATCATGTGGTGTATCCATGTCATCAATAGCAGCATCTGAGGGTGTCATGTGTTCAGTATTTGGCAATGGGTTTCCTACTTACATTGGCAATTTCATATCTGTGGCTTCCACCCCTGCACATCTGTTGTGCCTGCCATCGTTGCATTTGTCTACTTCCCTGACCGTGTTGCCATCTCCAGTGGACATGCAGGTTTGGGCATCAATGGGGAGGGACTCATCCGTGTAGTCAGTGCAACATTGCTATACAAGTGTGTTGGATCTGTGCTGATGATTCCGTTGGCACATCCATGACCAGGCTGATGTGATGGGAGCCCTCATTTGGTGCTAATTGTTGATTGTGTGACCAAGTGCTCAGCTGACATGATGGGGCCCTACTGAGGCAACATATGGCACAGCTTTCCTCACACAGGAGTGGAGTCCCCTCATGGCAGTGTGTACACGTGTGACATTGCCTGCGCCCAAGGTGTGTGTTGTATGTGCATGTCTGTGTGTTCACTTCCATTCATCTGCGCATGCTGTGATCCCTAGTGTTGTACCTGTTTGTGATGCTTGCTGACTTGAGCTATGTTCCCCCAAAGTCTTCTCCCTGTGTTCTCTGTGATGTGGGTGCATGGCACATTACTGGTCATCAGGGTGTCACCCATAGGTGTGTTTGCTGTCAGGGCAGAGTTTGTGTGCTGACGCAGATGGGTCACAGTCAGGTTTCCCTTTGGCACTTGTTGTTTGCCCCTGTCATGTGATTTCCAGTTTGTGTTATCTTTCAGTGATTGTGACACGTTGTGTGTGTGACTGCTGGCACTCCTTAGGGTCCGGGCTGCAATGTTGGTTGTTGTCTATGTGTGTTCTTTGTGGGTGACCTTGGCTTCTTCATTGGTGTGTGACTGTGGCTGGGATCCCATTGGTCGGTGTGGTATTGCCGTCATGTCCATGTACAGAGTAGTGTGCAGTGTGTCAGACATTCAGGAGTCTTGTTGAGTGTCCATGTGTGATGTGTTTCTACACCTTGGTTCCCACCCACCACCCTGGAATAGTCATGGGTGCATGTGCAATGTCACCAGTGCATGTGTACTTCACTGCTGCACATTGTTGGAGGTCGAGGGGTGTGGTGTTGAGTGTGTGCAGATGAGAGTTGTTGCCCGGCTAGTCCCCTGCCTCCATGTTGGCCTTGGCTTACTGGCCATGCTGATTGATTTGTGCTTGTGTAGGTGTGATGGTAGTTAGTTGCTCAGGACACCTGACTGTGGTTCACAGTGTGAACGACATTTAGCTTTGTCATCACAGTGGTATTTTTCTTCAGCCCAGGGTCACCACATTGTGGGGGCCCTGGGGGTGGTGCTGTGGTGTGTCTGTGACTTGCTGTGTCAGTTGTTGTTCCTACGTGCCTGTGTGACATGTGTGTTTTGTGCTCCCTCTCACCTGTCAATGCCTGCTTGCCCACATAGGGGATTTGGATCCATGAGTTAGCTTAGTGTGGCAGTGTATGCACATCTGTATGATTGGTATTCAGCTCTCCTCATGTGTTGTGTTGTTGCCTGGGGACACTGGCACCCCCACCCCTCACCTGCTGTGTATGATGACAGTGTTGGTCTGCCTGTTTGTGTTTGTGCATCTGCACCACTGCATTGGCATATCTTGGGTGTGCCATTGGCTGTATGTTGTTTGGTGTGTTTCCCCTGCTGTCCCTGGGACTCCTAGGTCATCGGTCAGCACAGTGATCATGGTTTGTGTGTCCCATTGCTGCCATGGTATGGTATCTGTTCACCTCACATCTGCTGTCTCCACAGGGTATCTGCATTTGTGTGCCCATTGGTGCAAATATGTGGTTCTGCATTCTGATGGTCACTTCTGTCATTGTGTCATTGATGACTGTTGACGGTCTCAGCCCCCATGGGTGTTGTTTGTCTGCACATGGCCAAAGGAATGTTTCATTTGCACTGCAGTATTTGGCTCCCCCAATTTATGTTGCAATGGGACACATACACTACTTTGCCACAGATGAGTTTTTGGTTCTGTGACCAGGAATGATCCATGCAGTTTGGCAGTTGCAGCTCTTTCTTTGTTAACAATTACCTTTTGGTCACTGTGATGATGAGGGTGTAGACCCCATTGCCACAATGGTCAAAATGTGCTTCAGCTATGGACCCCACACTTACCTTTTGGTCACTGTGATGATGGGGGTTTAGACCCCATTGCCACAATGGTCAAAATGTGCTTCAGCTATGGACCCCACACTTACCTTTTGGTCACTGTGATGATGGGGGTTTAGACCCCATTGCCACAATGGTCAAAATGTGCTTCAGCTATGGACCCCACACTTGCCTTTTGGTCACTGTGATGATGGGGGTTTAGACCCCATTGCCACAATGGTCAAAATGTGCTTCAGCTATGGACCCCACACTTGCCTTTTGGTCACTGTGATGATGGGGGTTTAGACCCCATTGCCACAATGGTCAAAATGTGCTTCAGCTATGGACCCCACACTTGCCTTTTGGTCACTGTGATGATGGGGGTTTAGGCCCCATTGCCACAATGGTCATGGGCTGCTTGCATTGTGGGTGCCACACACATATATGTGTGGCACATGTGCTAGGGGGTCACATTGTATGTTCAATGTCATGTTCGGTGTTGTAGGCATTTGACACAGCCTGCTCACACGCTTGTCATGGTGGTGGGGGGATGTCTTAATCTTGCATTCCCTAGGTTGTGGTGTGCTTGTTGTGTCATGCATTGTCCATCCTATGAGTGGGGGTGGTAGTAGTGGTAGGCATCCAGCCCCCCTGGCTAAGGGTGGTAGTAGTGGTAGGCTTCCTGCCCCCTGGCTAAGGGTGGTAGTAGTGGTGGGCATCCTGCCCCCCTGGGTGAGGGTGGTAGTAGTGGTAGGCATCCTGCCCCCCTGGCTAAGGGTGGTAGTAGTGGTAGGCATCCAGCCCCCTGGCTAAGGGTGGTAGTAGTGGTGGGCATCCTGCCCCCTGGCTAAGGGTGGTAGTAGTGGTGGGCATCCTGCCCCCCTGGGTGAGGGTGGTAGTAGTGGTGGGCATCCTGCCCCCCTGGCTAAGGGTGGTAGTAGTGGTGGGCATCCTGCCCCCCTGGCTAAGGGTGGTAGTAGTGGTGGGCATCCTGCCCCCCCTGGGTGAGGGTGGTAGTAGTGGTGGGCATCCTGCCCCCCCTGGCTAAGGGTGGTAGTAGTGGTGGGCATCCTGCCCCCCCTGGGTGAGGGTGGTAGTAGTGGTGGGCATCCTGCCCCCCCTGGGTGAGGGTGGTAGTAGTGGTGGGCATCCTGCCCCCTGGCTAAGGGTGGTAGTAGTGGTGGGCATCCTGCCCCCCTGGGTGAGGGTGGTAGTAGTGGTGGGCATCCTGCCCCCCTGGGTGAGGGTGGTAGTAGTGGTGGGCATCCTGCCCCCTGGCTAAGGGTGGTAGTAGTGGTGGGCATCCTGCCCCCCTGGGTGAGGGTGGTAGTAGTGGTGGGCATCCTGCCCCCTGGCTAAGGGTGGTAGTGGTGGTGGGCATTTGGCACCCCCTGGCTAAGGGTGGTTGTGGTGGTTGGCATCCAGCCCCCCTGGGTTGGGGTGGTGGCGCGCATTCAGGCCCCTGTGTGCATATGTGGCATTGGTGATGGGCATCCCGCCCCTATGGTGCTGCTGTTGCAAGTATATTCAGATTCCCCGTGTATGTGTGTGATGTGTCGTGTACGTGTTGTATGTGTTTTGTGGTTGGTGTCTGACTTACCTTCTGCGCCGTACGCGTCCGTGCCTGTTCCGGTAGTAGATGTAGAATATTGGTATGATCGGGACGAAGGGATTCATGGTTGGTTCGTGTCGTTCGTCCTTCTCGTTGCTTCGCGTCGTCCTCGTCGCTTGGCTTCGTCCTCGTCGCTTCGCTTCGTCCCCGCCGCCTCGCGTCGTCCTCGTCTGTGCTGTGTTCGTCTCGTAGCCGTGGATCGTGTTGTGGCGCGATTCGGAGCTTATGTGCGCCTCTCCCGGATGCTTTGACGTGCCGTGCGTAGCGACGGGTTCGGCGCGTACGGAAAGCGCATCGTACTTGTCCGGCCGGACGGGGCTGCATTTTCCCTTCCGTGCGACTCGATTCGGCGTTTCCGGATTCGCCTCGGTCGGAGAACAGGACCTGGTTTGGGTGAGTACGGCTCGGCCGGAATTTTTGCTGTTGTGCGCATCGTACTTGCTCGTTCGGTGTGCTGTACGGATCGGTCGGGAAACTGGCTTTCGCATGGCTTTTTTCCCGACCGAATAGTATTGGGTGCGCCTCCGACCGAGATCGGAATCGGCCCCTAAATGTTTTTATTCTATAGAAATGGGTGATACTGCAGAAGAACAATAGAACCATTTTAACTAGGGGTGTGCGAAATTGGAGTGATTTAATTTCACGTAATTATGTGAAATTTTGGGAAAATTACACAAAATTATGCATAATTATGCAAAATACATATCATCATTTAGTGTTAGTTTTTATGTGAAACGTGTCCTTAAGGCAATTTTTTACATTAGGGCACATTTTATGCTAAAGAATAATGTGAAAAACACGATTTCTACACACAACAGCAGTCGCGTTCTGGTGCTTGGCATTGTTCCAAGCTCCGGTGCTAATAGTTTTGCAACGAACGGTGGCATAGTTGCATGACATGGCATGATGGTGGAATCAGTGGAATTTTCTATAATAGGTGTACTGCAATAATCCCTCAATGAAGCAAATTGTGTTGGTATATTTTAAATTTCATCTGGACCTAATTATCGAAATACAGGTATGACGAAGGGGGTTTTGATATGAGAGAGGAAAATTGTGCATGGTATTTCTCTTAACCCCTCCTTATTTTATTTACCTTTCACTGCTAGGAAGGTTACAGAAGTAATCCCACAGTAGGTTAGTTTTATTTTAGTATGTTGGGGTGACAAGCATTTTGTGCATTGCGCTGGTAGGTGGCTTTATGCTACCAGTACAAATGTGTAGGGTGGGGAGTGGTTGGATTGTTTAAGTTTATTCTGAGTTTACAAAGTGCAAGTGCAAAGTGAATTTAAATAAAGAACGAATATGCAGATACTTAACAATGAAGCTGGACAAATAACCTATCCCATAGAAATATTTCTAGGACATTTAGTGGTTTAAGTTGGAATGTAAATGGTTTGGACAATACAATTTGAAAAGTAGTAGTCCAACAAATGCTATCCAGACTAAGGCCAGATGTTGTCTTCCTCCAGGAGACACATCTAATGGGCAACAATTGCCATGTCTTAATCTGTGGGGAATACAGATAACTTTGTCACTCATGATGTACTGCTGGGTCAAGGAGGATAACTATACTAATCAGAAAATCCAAAACATTTCATCAGGAAAAACGTGAATAGATGTAAGTGGTGTATATATGCACAATACTAGGAATAGTGAAGGTGAAAATGAACTAATGATGAATGTTTATCTCTCACCAGGAAAACAGTCCACAATGCTAAATACATTAAGAACAGCACTACTAGAACTAACATAGGGCTTACTTAATTTCGGAGGAGATCCCAATCTGGTAATGGATGGTGTACTGACATATCAACACAGATGCAAGCTGAGGCCACAATAAGCACAACACTGGATGAGTTTTCAAAAGCTCTAGACCTACATGATACATGGAGAGGGCTCAATGGTGCAAACAGAGTTCACAAGTAAAACTGGCAAATTGATTATTTCTTTACAGTCAACACACACAAACGGAAACTTCACAAAGCATCACTCTTAACACAAGAAATATCAGATCTCTCTACCTTGATGCCAGTATTAATGTTTCCACGGAGAAAATGTACAGGGTATTGGAGATGAGAACCATGATATCTAACTACCTAAGAGGTGATTGAGGAATAAAATTGTCCTCAGTATAATACTGATGTAAATCAGAAGGCTCGACTCCATTTTAAATAGGCTGAGGCTCCATTTTCTATAATTTTGCAAAATGATCAACATGTCTGCCTTTGACATAGATGTTGTCTGTCCTTATCTTCACAAGAACCTATGAAAGTTTCAAGTCATTTAGATATAAACATCAACAAGACACCTGATGAGATATCAGTCTGAAACAAGTGCTTTGTTATTTCAATTTCAAGGTCAAACAAGACCAATAATCAAAACAATGTAGTCTGAATTGTCGTATTTTAACCTTATTTGTTTAAAAGAATGTGACTTAGACTAGCATATTAATGCTCATTGGTTATATCAAACACTCCTACGGTGATGTTGGAAATTCCATCTTACATAATTTATTGTATGCAAAAGGACTGGCACTTGACCACTTGTCTGGAGAGGTCCTTCATCCCAGATTATTGTGAGCAAGATACTTCCAGAGAAAATCCTGCCTGCCAGTGATGCTGCTGTATCGCATTATCTACTGAAAGCTGATATTGAGACCAAGTCCAGGAGGAGCTGATGCAATGCGTATTTGCTTTTTACAGGGAACACAGCCTCCTTGACTATTGATAATGACAGTGTTTTGCTGTAAACAGGAATACAGTGCACTCATTCTGCCTAAGGAATTCTAGATGCAAGTTATACAACTCACTGCTTTCATACTTTAGCACACGAAGTAGGTTTTAAGGTGTTAGGTTTATAAGGTAACTTTTTACCCCTGGTAGAAATGTTCATTTTATTCTCGTTGTTCACAACATGCCTTTGTGCTGTTCTAATCGTGTTCTGTGTGGGAATTTTAGACGTGCCGAGCAACAGGGTTCACCTGTTTAAATAAACATGCTGTTAGTTAAAGTGTCTTTTTCTTAGCGTAGTTTGTGTGTGTGTTATTGAGGAGAATGAAAAAGCTTTGTTTCTAATGACCATGGTGCCCCTGAATCCATATTTAGGGACTGTTAGCAACCCAAAAGCAGTACCAAACATCACACTGCAGTGGAAAGCCTATTAACCTGAAATGCAAGTTAAGTTGATCAAGGACAATTGGGGATAACAAACAGAGGAAAAATAAATGCAAATCCCTTGAGAGGAAGTAATAAATCTAGGGAGTACTTGCATCAGTAACCCCATAGAATTATTGGAAAGAAAGACAATTAAAAGTCCAAAAAGATTATGCAGTGCTAATACTGTAGGAGACCTGTACACAATATATTTATGGGCAAAAAAGGTTAAATGAAATAGGTGACATAGCTTGAAACTGTTGGCCTGGCTTTAAAGGAGGGATGGTGAGTTGAAACATATATGAGAGGTGAGAAAAGATTCAGCATACCAGTGACAGGCCACTTTTTATCATTCTATGAACCTAAATTGACCTGCAAAAAAAAAAAAAAGGAATGGAATTTGTATCGGGCAGTCAAGTCCCATGAGTAACTATGGAATTTCAGGTAGCCCAAAAGGACAAAATCACAATGGAAGAGACTGGGACAGCCATATCATAGCTAGAAGAGTGTGAAATTCGTGCAATTTACTTTTGTGTAATTATGTGAAAATTTAGCAAAATTATGTAAAATTATGCATAATCATGCCAAATTCAAATCCATCATTTAGCACTATATTTTAGTGTAAAATGCATCCTTGTGTCAATTTTTAATCCAAGAATGCATTTAGCGCTAAAAAAGTTCAAAAATAACTAAAAGTACAGTGAACAATAGCTGCTCACGTTCTGTTGCTCCTGTGCACTAACTGTAAATTTTTACTGCGAATGGCACATTTGTGGTAAATGGAGAATGACACATGATTACTCAAAGTGGCGTAAAAATAATTTCAGGAATTTCATGTAAGAAGCGTAATGCAAAATTTGCAAAATTACGCAGCATGATTGAAACTTTGTCTGGGCCTAGTCATATCTCCAGACAGTGAAGACTTGTGGTCCTAATTGTTTCCTGACAGAATACCAAAAGATGTTAGAAAGGGCAACTACTTCACCAATACTAAATATGTTGCTGATGTCAGAAGATGATGGCATGGTATCAAAGGATTTAAGAACTGAAACAATACCTTTAGTTTTTAAACTAGGTAAGATGAAGGAAATCTGCTCCCCTTTCTGTCCTATTTCATTAATAACTAGCGAAACCAAATTACCATCCACCACTGATCCACTTAGACCACTGGGTTTATGCCGCAGAGGGAGATCAGACTCTGCAGAAATGACAATAAATTCAGTCAAATGGTCCATCTTGTTCCTCAGTCTAGAAAATTTGATTTGGTCCAAATTACTTTTCATGGATAAACCTTCATTGTCTAAAATAAGAATTAATCGTACCCAGTCAAAGACTTTCCCCATGAGACAGGGGTGTCATCCTATCCCCAATACTGACTGAATAAACATTAACTATGCTCCAGATACAGGGTGGAAATGGTGCAATGACTGGTAGGAATGTATTCTACAATATGCACACAATCTATTGTTATTCATGGATGTCCCTTGTAGTTCCTTAGGGATCCTGAATATTTTTTTAATAACAAATGGGTGATACTCAGTGTAGTGTCATGTGAGTTAGCAATGACGGAACCCTTTTGACGCTTGATGGACTCTGTTGAGCTGTGACGTAAGTGTTAGAGAATAGTGAAGTGAATGCAGGTTTAGAATTTTGAGTTTACAGTTACACGCAGACAAATAAAGACGTGTAATACCACGGTCCGTGTGTTGCGTAGTCATTGGTGGCTGGGGAGGCGCTACGCTCAATATTTCAAATAAATTTGGCACATTCTTTCCTTTATTACTTTAGGACATTGACCCCACCACTAATCCTCCCAATAATACTTAGACTTAAACTAGGACATTTTATGTACCTATGGATCTGGATATCAAATAGCTCGGATACATTTTACCTAGAAAATTTGCACAAATTTACTTATGAATTGGCATCTCACACTGGAATAGGCTTCCACTTTCCTTTCAAGGCCAAACAGTTGTATTCAAAATGACAGCGCTGCCATGTTTCCTTTACAAATTGCAACAACTTACACAATACCCAACACATTCTTTAATAGGCTAGATTACTTACTTAGGCTATTACTATGGATGGACGGGGCCCTCTAACAACTCAACTGAAAAACACCTCTGATGGAGGAATGGCACTTTCCATTATTAAAATATATTATTATTAATTTTTTTTAACAAAATTTTA
>CAWUFW010028749.1:0-20704 GCA_963921515.1 Calotriton arnoldi | reverse complement strand
CTCTGCAGAAAACTGATCTCATTCTCCTGATGTTTAAGTCATACAGGCGATTTTTAAGGAATATTTGTAGTTTGTGAAAATCGACACTTTGAAACTTTTCTGCTGAAAACCAGACAATGGATTCCTATGGAAGAAAATATAAGTTACTGGTAAAGTACGGTTAAAATTACTTTTCAGGGTCAGTGCTGGGCTAAAAGATGCAGCACTGGGTTCTCTCCTGATAACAGGTGAGTAAATCGGAATTCGTACTTTGGTTGATTTTAGAGGAATATTTTAAAGTTCCAAAACTCCACACTTTGAAGAATTTCCAAGTGAAACCAGTCAATGTTAGCCTATGAAGGAAATTCAAGTTACCGGTAAGTACGGTTAAAATTACTTTTCAGGACCAGTACTGGGCTGAAAGATGCAGCACTGAGGTCTCTCCTGATAACAGGTGAGTAAATCAGAATTCGGATTTCGGCTGATTTTAGAGGAATATTTTAATGTTCCAAAACTCCACACTTAGAAGAATTTCCAAGTGAAACCAGTCAATGTTAGCCTATGAAGGAAATTCAAGTTACCGGTAAGTACGGTTAAAATTACTTTTCAGGACCAGTACTGGGCTGAAAGATGCAGCACTGAGGTCTCTCCTGATAACAGGTGAGTAAATCAGAATTCGGATTTCGGCTGATTTTAGAGGAATATTTTAAAGTTCCAAAACTCCACACTTAGAAGAATTTCCAAGTGAAACCAGTCAATGTTAGCCTATGAAGGAAATTCAAGTTACCGGTAAGTACGGTTAAAATTACTTTTCAGGACCAGTACTGGGCTGAAAGATGCAGCACTGAGGTCTCTCCTGATAACAGGTGAGTAAATCAGAATTCGGATTTCGGCTGATTTTAGAGGAATATTTGTATGTTTCAAAAATCAACACTTTGAAACTTTTTCAGCAAAAAGCAGGCAATGATATCCTATGGAAGGAAATTCAAGTTACTGGTAAGTACGGTTAAAATTACTTTTGAGGATCAGTACTGGGCTGAAAGATGCAGCACTGAGGTCTCTCCTGATAACAGGTGAGTAAATCGGAATTCGTATTTCGGCTGATTTTAGAGGAATATTTTAAAGTTCCAAAACTCCACACTTTGAAGAATTTCCAAGTGAAACCAGTCAATGTTAGCCTATGAAGGAAATTCAAGTTACCGGTAAGTACGGTTAAAATTACTTTTGAGGATCAGTACTGGGCTGAAAGATGCAGCACTGAGGTCTCTCCTGATAACAGGTGAGTAAATCGGAATTCGTATTTTGGCTGATTTTAGAGGAATATTTTAAAGTTCCAAAACTCCACACTTAGAAGAATTTCCAAGTGAAACCAGTCAATGTTAGCCTATGAAGGAAATTCAAGTTACCGGTAAGTACGGTTAAAATTACTTTTCAGGACCAGTACTGGGCTGAAAGATGCAGCACTGAGGTCTCTCCTGATAACAGGTGAGTAAATCGGAATTCAGTATTTCGGCTGATTTTAGAGGAATATTTTAAAGTTCCAAAACTCCACACTTAGAAGAATTTCCAAGTGAAACCAGTCAATGTTAGCCTATGAAGGAAATTCAACTTACCGGTAAGTACGGTTAAAATTACTTTTGAGGATCAGTATTGGGCTGAAAGATGCAGCACTGAGGTCTCTCCTGATAACAGGTGAGTAAATCGGAATTCGTATTTCGGCTGATTTTAGAGGAATATTTTAAAGTTCCAAAACTCCACACTTAGAAGAATTTCCAAGTGAAACCAGTCAATGTTAGCCTATGGAAGGAAATTCAAGTTACTGGTAAGTACGGTTAAAATTACTTTTCAGGATCAGTACTGGGCTGAAAGATGCAGCACTGAGGTCTCTCCTGATAACAGGTGAGTAAATCAGAATTCGGATTTCGGCTGATTTTAGAGGAATATTTTAAAGTTCCAAAACTCCACACTTAGAAGAATTTCCAAGTGAAACCAGTCAATGTTAGCCTATGAAGGAAATTCAAGTTACCGGTAAGTACGGTTAAAATTACTTTTCAGGACCAGTACTGGGCTGAAAGATGCAGCACTGAGGTCTCTCCTGATAACAGGTGAGTAAATCAGAATTCGGATTTCGGCTGATTTTAGAGGAATATTTGTATGTTTCAAAAATCAACACTTAGAAACTTTTTCAGCAAAAAGCAGGCAATGATATCCTATGGAAGGAAATTCAAGTTACTGGTAAGTACGGTTAAAATTACTTTTGAGGATCAGTACTGGGCTGAAAGATGCAGCACTGAGGTCTCTCCTGATAACAGGTGAGTAAATCAGAATTCGGATTTCGGCTGATTTTAGAGGAATATTTGTATGTTTCAAAAATCAACACTTAGAAACTTTTTCAGCAAAAAGCAGGCAATGATATCCTATGGAAGGAAATTCAAGTTACCGGTAAGTACGGTTAAAATTACTTTTGAGGATCAGTACTGGGCTGAAAGATGCAGCACTGAGGTCTCTCCTGATAACAGGTGAGTAAATCAGAATTCGGATTTCGGCTGATTTTAGAGGAATATTTTAAAGTTCCAAAACTCCACACTTAGAAGAATTTCCAAGTGAAACCAGTCAATGTTAGCCTATGAAGGAAATTCAAGTTACCGGTAAGTACGGTTAAAATTACTTTTCAAGACCAGTACTGGGCTGAAAGATGCAGCACTGAGGTCTCTCCTGATAACAGGTGAGTAAATCAGAATTCGGATTTCGGCTGATTTTAGAGGAATATTTTAAAGTTCCAAAACTCCACACTTAGAAGAATTTCCAAGTGAAACCAGTCAATGTTAGCCTATGAAGGAAATTCAAGTTACCGGTAAGTACGGTTAAAATTACTTTTCAGGACCAGTACTGGGCTGAAAGATGCAGCACTGAGGTCTCTCCTGATAACAGGTGAGTAAATCAGAATTCGGATTTCGGCTGATTTTAGAGGAATATTTGTATGTTTCAAAAATCAACACTTTGAAACTTTTTCAGCAAAAAGCAGGCAATGATATCCTATGGAAGGAAATTCAAGTTACTGGTAAGTACGGTTAAAATTACTTTTGAGGATCAGTACTGGGCTGAAAGATGCAGCACTGAGGTCTCTCCTGATAACAGGTGAGTAAATCGGAATTCGTATTTCGGCTGATTTTAGAGGAATATTTTAATGTTCCAAAACTCCACACTTAGAAGAATTTCCAAGTGAAACCAGTCAATGTTAGCCTATGAAGGAAATTCAAGTTACCGGTAAGTACGGTTAAAATTACTTTTCAGGACCAGTACTGGGCTGAAAGATGCAGCACTGAGGTCTCTCCTGATAACAGGTGAGTAAATCAGAATTCGGATTTCGGCTGATTTTAGAGGAATATTTTAAAGTTCCAAAACTCCACACTTAGAAGAATTTCCAAGTGAAACCAGTCAATGTTAGCCTATGAAGGAAATTCAAGTTACCGGTAAGTACGGTTAAAATTACTTTTCAGGACCAGTACTGGGCTGAAAGATGCAGCACTGAGGTCTCTCCTGATAACAGGTGAGTAAATCAGAATTCGGATTTCGGCTGATTTTAGAGGAATATTTGTATGTTTCAAAAATCAACACTTTGAAACTTTTTCAGCAAAAAGCAGGCAATGATATCCTATGGAAGGAAATTCAAGTTACTGGTAAGTACGGTTAAAATTACTTTTGAGGATCAGTACTGGGCTGAAAGATGCAGCACTGAGGTCTCTCCTGATAACAGGTGAGTAAATCGGAATTCGTATTTCGGCTGATTTTAGAGGAATATTTTAAAGTTCCAAAACTCCACACTTTGAAGAATTTCCAAGTGAAACCAGTCAATGTTAGCCTATGAAGGAAATTCAAGTTACCGGTAAGTACGGTTAAAATTACTTTTGAGGATCAGTACTGGGCTGAAAGATGCAGCACTGAGGTCTCTCCTGATAACAGGTGAGTAAATCGGAATTCGTATTTTGGCTGATTTTAGAGGAATATTTTAAAGTTCCAAAACTCCACACTTAGAAGAATTTCCAAGTGAAACCAGTCAATGTTAGCCTATGAAGGAAATTCAAGTTACCGGTAAGTACGGTTAAAATTACTTTTCAGGACCAGTACTGGGCTGAAAGATGCAGCACTGAGGTCTCTCCTGATAACAGGTGAGTAAATCGGAATTCGTATTTCGGCTGATTTTAGAGGAATATTTTAAAGTTCCAAAACTCCACACTTAGAAGAATTTCCAAGTGAAACCAGTCAATGTTAGCCTATGAAGGAAATTCAACTTACCGGTAAGTACGGTTAAAATTACTTTTGAGGATCAGTATTGGGCTGAAAGATGCAGCACTGAGGTCTCTCCTGATAACAGGTGAGTAAATCAGAATTCGGATTTCGGCTGATTTTAGAGGAATATTTTAAAGTTCCAAAACTCCACACTTAGAAGAATTTCCAAGTGAAACCAGTCAATGTTAGCCTATGAAGGAAATTCAAGTTACCGGTAAGTACGGTTAAAATTACTTTTCAGGACCAGTACTGGGCTGAAAGATGCAGCACTGAGGTCTCTCCTGATAACAGGTGAGTAAATCAGAATTCGGATTTCGGCTGATTTTAGAGGAATATTTGTATGTTTCAAAAATCAACACTTAGAAACTTTTTCAGCAAAAAGCAGGCAATGATATCCTATGGAAGGAAATTCAAGTTACTGGTAAGTACGGTTAAAATTACTTTTGAGGATCAGTACTGGGCTGAAAGATGCAGCACTGAGGTCTCTCCTGATAACAGGTGAGTAAATCAGAATTCGGATTTCGGCTGATTTTAGAGGAATATTTTAAAGTTCCAAAACTCCACACTTAGAAGAATTTCCAAGTGAAACCAGTCAATGTTAGCCTATGAAGGAAATTCAAGTTACCGGTAAGTACGGTTAAAATTACTTTTCAAGACCAGTACTGGGCTGAAAGATGCAGCACTGAGGTCTCTCCTGATAACAGGTGAGTAAATCAGAATTCGGATTTCGGCTGATTTTAGAGGAATATTTTAAAGTTCCAAAACTCCACACTTAGAAGAATTTCCAAGTGAAACCAGTCAATGTTAGCCTATGAAGGAAATTCAAGTTACCGGTAAGTACGGTTAAAATTACTTTTCAGGACCAGTACTGGGCTGAAAGATGCAGCACTGAGGTCTCTCCTGATAACAGGTGAGTAAATCAGAATTCGGATTTCGGCTGATTTTAGAGGAATATTTGTATGTTTCAAAAATCAACACTTTGAAACTTTTTCAGCAAAAAGCAGGCAATGATATCCTATGGAAGGAAATTCAAGTTACTGGTAAGTACGGTTAAAATTACTTTTGAGGATCAGTACTGGGCTGAAAGATGCAGCACTGAGGTCTCTCCTGATAACAGGTGAGTAAATCGGAATTCGTATTTCGGCTGATTTTAGAGGAATATTTTAATGTTCCAAAACTCCACACTTAGAAGAATTTCCAAGTGAAACCAGTCAATGTTAGCCTATGAAGGAAATTCAAGTTACCGGTAAGTACGGTTAAAATTACTTTTGAGGATCAGTACTGGGCTGAAAGATGCAGCACTGAGGTCTCTCCTGATAACAGGTGAGTAAATCGGAATTCGTATTTCGGCTGATTTTAGAGGAATATTTTAAAGTTCCAAAACTCCACACTTAGAAGAATTTCCAAGTGAAACCAGTCAATGTTAGCCTATGAAGGAAATTCAAGTTACCGGTAAGTACGGTTAAAATTACTTTTGAGGATCAGTACTGGGCTGAAAGATGCAGCACTGAGGTCTCTCCTGATAACAGGTGAGTAAATCGGAATTCGTATTTCGGCTGATTTTAGAGGAATATTTTAAAGTTCCAAAACTCCACACTTAGAAGAATTTCCAAGTGAAACCAGTCAATGTTAGCCTATGAAGGAAATTCAAGTTACCGGTAAGTACGGTTAAAATTACTTTTGAGGATCAGTACTGGGATGAAAGATGCAGCACTGAGGTCTCTCCTGATAACAGGTGAGTAAATCGGAATTCGGATTTCGGCTGATTTTAGAGGAATATTTGCACAATGGTGAAGGGAGGGGCGGGGCCTGAGGTGACATCTGTGCAAACGCGCCCCGTGGTGCGTTTTAAGTTGGGGGATTAAGTCCCCTTGAATCATGAGGGTCCCTACGGGCCAACTAGCCCACCAGGAACCTCCAGTATGCGCCAGGGGGCTGCGTTGCAGAGACATGTACAGAGGCCACACCCTTTTTACACCTCTCTGCAACGCAGCTCTGTGGCGCTTTCTGGACGTACCTGTTGGGCTAGTTGGCCCCAGAGACCCTCAGGATTGAAGAGGATTTAATTCCCCATCTTAAAACGCGCCACGGGGCCTGTTTGCACACATGTCACCTGAAGCCCACCCCTCCCTTCACCACTGTGCAAACGCGCCCCGTGGCGCGTTTTAAGTCGGGGATTAACTCCCCTTGAATCCTGAGGGTCCCTGGGGTGCAACTAGCCCACCATATACCTCCAAAAAGCGCCATAGAGCTGCGTTGCAGAGAGGTGTAAAAGGGGCGTGGCCTCTGTACACCTCTCTGCAAGGCAGCCCCTGGCGCATACTGGAGGTTCCTGGTGGGCTAGTTGGCCCCAGGGACCCTCAGTATTCAAGGGGTCGTTCCCCTCTGCAAACGCGCCAGGGCGCGTTTGCAGAGTGGTGAAGGAAGGGGCGGGGCCTGCGGGCCCGATCGTTTTTTTTTTTTCCCCCTGAAGGGGGGCTGTGTAGCCCCCTTCCTTTTTCCTATTTTTAGGCCCTGGGGACCCCATCCCCCAGGGCCTTACCCCTTTTTTTAATTAAAATAAAATAAAAAAAAACGGGAAGGGGGCTGCGTGGCCCCCTTCCCTGGGCCTGTATTGGCCCCGGGGACCCCATCCCCCGGGGCATGGCCTGTTTTTTTTATTTGGAGGGGGCTGCGTGGCCCCCTCCTCAGGCCATTTAAGGCCCCGGGGACCCCATCCCCCGGGGCCGGCCTTGCACTTTTTTCAATTATTTTCTTTTTTTACTTTGGGGAGGGGGCTGCGTGGCCCCCCTCCGTGGCCTCTTATGGCCCCGGGGACCCCATCCCCCGGGGCCTGGCCTCTCGTTGGGGACTGTGGGGGTCCCCAAGCCCCCACAGTCCCGCCGGCTCCCCGTGTCCTACGGGAGCCGGCATTGCCTACACATGGGGAGCAGCTAACATGCTGCTCCCCATGTGGAAAGCAATCGGCTTTGGATATTGGAAGAGAGAGCAGGTTTCCTGCTCTCTCTTCCAATATCCAAAGCAAGTTTGCAATGACAGGACGGGAGCCGCGAGGCTCCCGTCCTGTCATTGCAAACAGCAGTGTCCCGGGGGTAGGCACCCCGGGACACTGCAGGAGCCGGCCCTGGGGGTGGTGGTCCCCAGGGCCATCAAGGGCTCCAGGAGGGGGCCGCGCGGCCCCCTCCCATTCAGTGCACAGCCCCGGGGAGGTGGTGGTCCCGGGGCTCTGGGTGTCCAAAACGGACCCCCATTGTAATTTTCTTAGTGCCCCGGGGAGGTGGTGGTCCCCGGGGCGTGTGGGGGCTGGAGCCCCCCACACAGGTTTTTAATTAAAAAAAGAAGCCCCGGGGAGGTGGTGGTCCCCGGGGCTGCGGGAGGGCTCAGAGCCCTCCCGCACCATTCTACATAAAGCCCCGGGGTGTGGTGGTCCCCGGGGCTTGGGGGGCCCTTAGAGGCCTCCCACACATAAAATTAACCCCCCCAGCATGCCCCCGGGACTTGGCCCACCCGGGGGCAGTGCTATCGAGCGCGGGAGACCGCGCTTCGATGTTTTTTTCGGCAGGGTTCGCGCTCCTGAGCGCATCCTGCCGATTTAAAAAAATTTTTTTGCCCAGGGGGTCCTTGTGGGACCCCTGAGCAGACCTAGGGGGTCAGGGTGTTTCTACCCTGCCCCCTTTGTGCGCTTTGCGCACTTGTTTCTGTCCCTCGGTTCTACCGATGGACAAAATGGCTGCCAACACTTCCTGATTTGGAGTGTTGACAGCCAATTAACATAAAGCTCGTGCTCGGGAGGATCCGCGGCCCTAGATATATCTATCTTTTTTACTTTTCATTTTCTCAGCAACTACTGAACGGATTTACACCATTTAACAAAAGGGTTCTTTCTGAACCAAGAACTACCTCTTTGCCAAATTTGGTGTAATTCCGTTCAGCAGTTCGAGGCTGTAGCCGTGTCTAAAGTTTCCTATGGAAAATTGCATGGGGAAAACGCGTTTTGGGACCCCCCTTTTTCTCGGCCCCCGCTTGACGAATCCCCGAGACTTTCAGGGTAGGAGCGGACCGGAGCGGGCCACAAAGTTTGAAAATTTTGCGAAGATACGTCAACCGGCAAGAGAGTTATTTCAAATAGAATGTCGCGGATTTCCTATGGATAATAGGTTGTAACTATAACTATCTACTGGCGACCGCCAGTAGATAATATATATATATATATATGTATTCACTAAAAAAAACAAAGGTTACAGGAAAATTCAGCTGTTTATAGTTAGAGTTATCTCAAGTAACTATAACTTGTGCCCTAAGGTAACTAAAACTTGCGCCCCCATGCACAGTTTTCTCATCAATAATTTGCCATCAAATGTTGCGCTGATATTATCAATGATGTCATAGAAGATGTCATGAGTGATGTAATATGTGTGATAATTAGCAGTGCATGGTGAGGGCCCGAGTTATAGTTACCTAAGGGCACAAATAATTTTTACTTGAGATAACTCCCCCGGGCCAACCATTATATTTATGGGCGAGTTTTCCGCCCGTACCATAAGCTCCCATAAGGAAATGGGAGTTTGCGACCGCACCATGTGTGGTCGTATTGTAATTGCGGTTTCGGACTGCCGACCCGAGGTCAGTCAGTTACGAAAACACAGAGATGTCGGTCAGAGGCAACTCCGACCAACATCATAATCGGCCCCTCTTCTGTGTAAAACCACACGATTCTTGAGAATTAAACTGATTTGGGGTGGTCAGCCAGCTATAAGGATTCAGCATTATTTTTAAATGGATGAGCAATTAAGCATGCCAAAAACTGACCTGTAATTTGCGCTCGTTCTCAATGTGTGTCTACAACTAAATCCAGATTATAGACATTGACCTGTGTGTATTGCTTGAACAATAGTAGTACATTCAGGGACATATTCACAAGGACTTATCGCCGATTTATCGCCACCTTAACGCATCAAAAGTGGAGATAGATTTAACGCCCCATTCACAAGCGGGTGCAAACAGCAGACATCGCCAGTATTCCCGCGATAACTGCCCCAAAATTTATCTCCACGGGTGACACCACCAACTAGCCCAAATGAGATGCAGAGTAGGCGTTCCCGTGCAAAAACTCACGAAAAAACCACAACACCACTTTCACAACGAACTGCCAGATCTGTGATGCGAACCAAAAACAGGCGGTAAGCCGCGGTAGCAGCAGGGATTTAACACCTGCCTTATGCTGGTGTTAAGCAGGACGACTACCTGCAACACTAAAGGGAGCCCAGCCCAGAGCCACATCGGAAGACCCACAGATGCCATGGAGCCAATGATCATGCAGCTCGGAGACCCAAGAGGGCCACAACACCCACCACTCCCAGGCCCCCCGGACAAACACATACCGTGCACTGACACAAGGGCCACAAAAAGCGCATGATGTCGCACAATGACAAAAAGAAACACACATGTGTGGTCAGAAGAACGAGAAACAGTCACACATCATTGAAGTAACAACCAAAAACTTTATTGAAATACAACACAAAACACCAATGCGGAAGACTCCTGTCGGGTCCGTCCGGGACAATCTTGATGTCACAGCCTGGAAAATAAAGCACAAAATCAGAACATGTGTCATGCGCACATCAAAGGAGCGAGACACAGAGAAACAGAGAATGAAAGAAAGGCAGAGAGAGAATGAGAGAGAAGGAAAGGAAGTGAGAGAGAGAGTGAGAGAGAAGGAAAGGAAGGGAGAGAGAGAGAGAGAGAGAGAGGGAAGGGAAGGAAGGGAGAGAGAGAGAGAGAGAGAGAGAGGGAAGAAAAGGAAGGGAGAGAGAGAGAGAGGGAAGGGAAGGAAGGGAGAGAGAGAGAGAGGGAAGGAACGGAAGGGAGAGAGAGAGAGAGGGAGGGACACTGCCGCCCCCGCGCACCCAGGCCCCACTGCTCACCTGCTGCCACCGGTGTGTCTCCAACCACGTGCTGGTATACACTGCAAGCCAGCAGGTCTGCAATCTGTAATCGAGGCCAGAGTCAATCATGGCAGAGTCCATCTCACTGCACACGGCAACAATGCCTGTCCACCTCTGCGCACACATGCAGCCGCACCCTACCCCCTCCCGCCGGCCAGCGCTGGCTGTCCGCACTTGCGCACCCAGGTCCCACTGCTCACCTGCCGCCAACGGTGTGTCCACCAGTTGGCACACCACGTGCCCGTGCAAGCTCCAGGCCCCGGTCCCGCCAGCATGGCATGGTCCACATCATGCGGACCGGCACCGCGGCCCAGCAGGTCCCACACATGACACTGAGTCCTGAGGCATCAATGGCAGAGACCACATCAGTGCACACGTTATCATCGCAGGCTGCACACCCGCTCAGCAATTTCGGTGCCACTAACCCTGTGCAACCCCAGTCAGCGCCACGTGGTGGTAGGCCTGTGATGGCTGCAAGGCTTTGGGTGCCACTAACCCTGTGCAACCCCAGTCAGCGCCACGTGGTGGTAGGCCCGTGACGGCTGCAAGGCTTCGGGTGCCACTAACCCTGTGCAACCCCAGTCAGCGCCACGTGGTGGTAGGCCCGTGACGGCCGCAAGGCTTTGGGTGCGACCAACCCTGTGCGCAACAACTCATGGGCCCTTTATGATTGAGAACCGTGGAGCGTCCGTCATCCAGTCACCACCGGCAGTGGGGAATGTGACGTTGTCGGCCCCTTATATTGGCGGGGTCACATGGCCTGTGACGCCTGTGCCGGATGGGTGTGGTGTGTGTGCAAACCTGCCCTCAGGGAGTGGCCGTGACATGCTGACTAACTAGACCAGTGACCTGCAGACCACTAGCGTGTACACCTGCGACATGTAGCTATGTGGGCCCCCCTCGGAGCTTAAGCGGAGTGGTCTGCAGCCTGGCGTACGCCGGACCAGTGCAGGGCTTGCAACAATGACTCGGGGGCTCTGGGCGTGGTTCAGTCCATGTCCGGACAAGGAAGTGACTAATGCATGTGTCCCTGTTGTAGTGTCTACGGCACCCGGAACGCAATCAGCAATGTGGCACACTGTGACTGGAATCCCACTAGATGAGCATCATTGACGTTAGGAGGAATCACTGTCCCTACATTCATCCACACATTCATACATGAATGATGTAAGACATGACACAGCAGTGCGTTTCTGAATGTTTAATGCACATCCAGTGGAGTTTTGCAGCTGGAGCAGTACAGGGCCATGCCAACCCCACTTCGCAATATGGACCCGTGGAGGGCCAGCCAGAGTCCATCCGGGAATGACAAGTAAAGCGGAAGAGGTAGGGTACAGTCCGCAGTCTGGTCGCCGTGTCATTGGTCATCAAACAGGATATGGAAGTCCATGTCGCGGTCCAAGGTGAGTGCAGCGGAGTGTATCGGGGGTCAGTGGAAGGTCATGGGGCTATGTGCGGCACCAAGCAGAAACAGGCCAGGTGGCGGAAATGAATGCTAGTGCCTCCTTCTGATCTCAATCCCATCCACGTCCTCGTCCTCGGATGTGTGCTCTGCCCCACCTGTGGGTGTTGCAGTTCCGGCTGCTGCACTGTGTGCCACTGACACATCAGGGGCCGGAGGTGGATTGTGGGCCGCACTGTGTGGCAGTGACACATCAGGTGCCGGAGTGGAGATGCCTGCCGCACTGGGAGGCACTGACACACCGGGGGGCGGAGATGTGGAGGGTGTGGGGGCAGCAGCATTCATATGCACCACGCCTTGTGGCAGCAATGCCATGATGAGGATCTGCAGGGCATGGTAGATCCCAGCTACATTTTGCTGATGTGCAGCGGTGGCTGCCATCCTTTCCGCCTCCATCCGCACCATGTCCTCCATGAGCCTCCGCATGTGTGCCAGCTAACGGCTGGGATCGCTGGAGCCACTCTGAGCGGACAGGTGTTCTTCTCTCGGAGTCATGACTCCAGCGATGTCAGCCAGGGCTCATTGGAGACCATGGAGCGGCCCGTGGGTGTCCGTTAGGGACTGGAGCTGGTCCCTGATGGGACCTAGACACTCATGGATGGCGTCCAGTTTGGTAGCCATGAGGTCGAACCCCACCCGCACCTGCTCAGCCGTCTCCCTTTGGCCCTCCAGCACATGGCGTTGGAAGACAGCCGGGGTTGTGGGTGCCTCCTGCTGGGTGGTTTATGTAGTGGGTGGAGTCTCCTCGATGCAGCTGGGCTGCCCTGATCCTGGAGGTGAGTTGCGGATGATGTCAATGATGTCTTGGAGGGCTTGGGTGTCGATGCTGGGGGTGTCCTCCTCGTCATCAGTGAAGAGTGGCTGGGACTGCTCTGCAGGAGGTGTTGACGGTGCCCCTGCAATGTGAAGGGGAGATGGTGTATTACAATGTGTCCACATGTATATAGCCGCTTGGTACATGTTCACATTCAGACAGCATGGCATTGTACATTGTGACAGTCTGTGGATCAGGGCCATGATCCAGAGTCATTGTGGGTGTGCACTGTGCTCTGCTTGATTGTGCATGTGTGCCATTGTGGCCATCTCCACCCATCCCCCCAGTACCTGGTGGTTACTCACCCTGTTGCTGTGGTGTTGTGTCATGTCGAGCAGTGTCCGGTCCCCCGACTCCTGCCACAGTCTCCACGCTGATGACTGTCGACACCAGCTCCTCCATGTCATCCAACTCCAGCTGTGGCGCTGGGCTCCCACCTCCAGTCTGCATTGCTGCCTTCTGGTTGCCTGCGAGTTTCTCCTTGATTTTGCGCTTGATGTCAATCCATCGCCTCTTGACCTCGTCCATTGACCTCTTGTGCTCTCCGACGGCATTCACCTTGTCCACGATGGCCCGCCATATTCCATTTTTGGTGCCCAATGACACGTTGGAGGTGACGAACAGTTGTTGATGGTGTTCCATCACCTCCGTGACCAGGATCCTGTTTTCCTGCGGACTGAACTTCGTCTTCCTCTTCTTCTTGTCCTTGCCCTTCCCTGTCCCCGAGGTCCCAGGCTGGTCGTCCGGGGCGCTTGGGGGGTTCCGCTCGTCCTCTGCACCTGCTCCGGCTGCCTCCATGGTGCTTAGGTGTTGGTCATTTTGTGTTTGTGTGTTTTTCTACTTTTGTAGTGATTTTCCCGCCTGCCGTGTGTGTATTGCAGGCCTGGCGCTGCTTATCGCTGATTTCCTCATCGCGGTTTGGCCCATCGCATGTTTTTTTGCGTTGAGGTTTGTGTTTTTATCACCGTCGCGGTTGTTGTATCGCGGACATTGTCCGCGGTTTCGGGAGGCTATCGCATGGTACCGCCGTGTTGTGAATTCCACGTTGACACGGGGTTATTTTCCCGCGATAGACTGCGATGTGTAAAGTTGCATTAACATTTTTTTTAGATGTTTAGCACACGCTCTTGTGAATATACCCCTCAGACTTTCCATTTTAGATACTAGAAAACAGGCATCAGAAAAAATCGAGACAAAGATGCCACATTAGTACCCCATGCGTTGAGGTCCTTTACAACTATAACTACAAATACACATGTAGCAATATCTCCCCATAGTTGCTATTGCAAATCCTCAAGCGTTTGAACGGAGAACACCCAAAACCAAAGAATATCTTTGGTCTCTGCGCATGAATGGGAAACTTTTGTGAATTCCCAAAATGAGTAAATGTACACTCTCCAGGTCTAAAATTCAGAATGAGGTGTAAATAAACCATTGTTTTTAATTATCTGCACGCACGTAACAAATTTATATGAACAGGGAGGGGCTCGCATCAGAAGCGGGCTAAAGATAGTTAAAGCTGCTTGATCTAATTAATGAACTAATGAACAGTGTTGCTGTTTCAACCTATTTGGCTTCTGGGCCCTCAAAATGATGCCATACGGAAGCTGAGTCGGCGGGGAAATGAGCTACTTAGACTCTTGTACAAACGATCTTTATAACCTAGCAACAGTAATAGATTAATTAGGCCCTGACATTGGTTTACTCATGTTTTGGAACAATAATTGATGACTTAAGCGTTGCTTAAGGCAGCTGCGGAATCCCTCTTCCTGCAAGCGCTCGTGTTTGTAATATTACAGTCAATCTCTTCCGGCACGTGCCCTCGCAGGCGGTGACCTCGCGCGCACTTAACCTTGTCTGCCGCTTTCCCTGGGATTAGTTCTTCAATAGTGTCTCTCCATTATGCACCAACGGCCAGGGTCACTGCAAGACATTATCAACGCCATTGGCGAAGTTATACGTTGCTCGCTCTGCTTCGCGTGACTTATATCACTTCCACATACATGCTAATATTTTAGTAGAGGAAAGTGGAAGATTTAAAAAAATAATAATCATAATCTGGAAAGTGTATCTTTCCTGTTGACTTCTATTGAAGCAGAGGCGATTTCAGGCAGAAGACAGCCAAAATAAAGCAATTTTTGGCTTAACAAAATCGTGAGTCTCCCGTTTGAATCAGGCCTATTGTCATGTGTTTGCATGACTTACCCACATTAGTAACTCATCTCATTGCTCACCTTTCCCCGGACAAACGCAACGCAAGTCCCCCGCAAGCCATGAGGCACGGGGGCGACACTCTCCGGGAGCCCCCAAACCCTTCAGGGGGCCTAATTCAACCCAAAGCAAATGGATATCTGTGAGATATTGTACACTTAGGGCCCCTCATCACATTCTTCAGGGGGGGCCCATCATTTTGCGTTACGCTACTGCCCAGACGTAACAGGATACTGAATAGTAGACCAGTTGCTTTGTGCTTTCTAAGAACTTTTTTGGGCAGCCAAAAATACCAACTGCCAGAAATAATACAAATCCTGCTGGAGTCCGGAGGACATTACCACCTCTTCCGGTCTTCACACCATAAGGGTGACTGCTCACCTGTGAGACGGGCACACTGCACTGTTCCAATTTTTATCCTTTTTCATATCTCATTGACCTTGGCCACTCTTATCCTATAAATACATACCTGGCCCAAAACAAAGTGGGTTTTTTTCTGTGTCCATCTGGAGACGGGCCTTCCCAGTCTATTGATGTGCAACGTTTGTTCTGGAATTCTGGGATCAGATCACAAAACGTTTTTTACTGGCTATACTTCATGTCCTTGCTGAAGAGCATTAAGTGGGATGAAAAGGTGGGGGTTCTCTAAAAGGGAAATGGGCAAAGAAGCACAACTAGAAATCTTTTGCAGGAGGCCTGACCTACATGATTAAGGGTGTGGCTTAAAACACGTGAACTAAAATCCTGTGCTTCACACAGCAAGGTCTGAGGAAGGGGTAGTGGTCCTCGGATTGTCTCATTTACTTCTGAACGCCACCTCATAATGCTTTCCTCTGCAGTCTCTTACTCTTACAGACACGCATGCCCTTTTTCTTCCCACATATATCTGAAATCCTCCATCTGCCTATCTCACACATTATCTCTTACTCACTCCTCTCCTTTTACACTAAGGACTCACTCCTTGTTTCCATGGGTCTCTTTTCACCAGTTATTGCTCCTTTTCAGTGCTGGGAATGCTGGCCAAGATCTTTTATGCATATTTCAGCAGCATCTCACATTTGAGGTCCTAGGAGTTCTTTGTGTCATCCTGCAAGACATTGTTTCTTTATGTCTTCCTTCAGGACATTGTTCTCCATGGCAATCTAGGTGGGCTCTCCAGTACGCCTTGCCTTTCCTTCTATCGTTGGCTCCTTCTTGCTTCAGACCGTGGGTTCTCACCTGGAGGCCTGTCTTTTGTGTCTCTTGTTCTGTTGACCATTGCGGTAGCAGCGTTTTGTATTGAGACACTCTTCCTCCATTCCTAGAGCCTAGGATGGCTAGTTGTGTTTCACTGGTGGGCTAGCATGGTGGCTTGTCAGCCTCTGCATCATTACTAAGGTCCTGTGAGTAACTCGCTTTCCTGAACCTTGATGCACTGTGTGTTGGAATGTCATGTTGCACCATTTCGTGTTATCACTGTGTTGGTGTGTCTTTTGAAATCTGATGTTTTGGGTCTTTACCTCTTCCACTACCGATTGGGGATTTGTGTTCCATTACAGTTAGGACATCTCATATTTAATGTCCTTTGGCAAGTGCTTGTCACATTCTGATGCAGTTATGCTCTCTCTGCTCCTTTGTTGTTTCTCCTTCATGGTGCTCCCTGCATTTCCTACTGCTCCTGTCATCTCTAGTTCCTTTTGTGTCATTACATCCATTTCCTTAGCTTGTCCCGTAGCACGGTTGTCCCTACTTTTCTGAGGCTTATGGTTGTGTTCCTCTAAGTTTTCCAAGGTTAGTCCTGTCTTCTACGATTTGCTCCCTGTTTTAGTGTGGGGTCCACTCTGATCTCCTTATTTGGCTGTTCTTTGTCAGTGATTTAATGTTTGGTCATCCCATATCTTGTTGTTCCCTTGGGCCTTCCTCCCATTCTAGAGTGCTTTTAGGCTGTACCTTCAATTAGGACCAGAGCCTCAGTAGCGGCCCGTAGTGAGAGTGCTGCCGGGCGGTGACGTGGGGCGGGGGAGGGGCAGGGTGGGGGTAGTAAAGTACGGAATACGGCCGTATAGAGGTAAGTAGACATATAAATAAATAAAACGAATTTCGTTGCGAGCTGCATCGCATTTGACGATGCAGCGCGCGCAACGAAATTTGTTTTATTTATTTATATGTCTACTACCTCTATACGGCAGACCGTACTCTATGCCCCCACCTGCCCCCCCGCCCACGTCACCGCCCGACGCTCTACATGAGCCGCTACTGCAGAGCCTGCTCCTGGCTGACCTTGTGGGCCACAGCTCCTGATAGTGGTGGCTACCCAACCATTCTCCTATGTTGCTTCCAGGTGCTTTCTTCTCATGTGGCTGGGATTGGTCCTTGGCAACCATTTTCGTACTGTGCCTCTAATCCCAAAGCATTGGTGAAGGTGAGTGATCACACAAGGATGGTTGATGGCAATGAAAGAGGCTGCAAGATTTAGAAGGACCAAGAGACATGATTCAACACCGTCAAACATTTTGAGCGAGGCTGTATCCAATCTGTAGCCTGCTCAGAATCCTGACTTGTGAACTGCAGGTATGTTGGCTATGATGAGTTAGCTGTTAAGCTGAAGAGAGACACAAATGCTTTGCTTATGCATGGAAGGTTGGCAATAGTTGGAAGGGAAGTTTGGGGTCAAGACTATTTCTTCAGCTGGAGCATGATTTGACTCTGTTTTAATTGATATGGAAAGGATCCATGTTTGAGATTGAATTAAGGATATTTAGCAAGGATTCTGAAAAAAATTAAATTTGCCTTTAATGATGTTTGGAGGGATTAGGTCTTTAAAATATGGGAATGGTTTGAAATATTTGATAGTTTTCATTAGATATTCTGTAAGTATTGGTTCAAACCTTTTCCACCATATTGGAGGTTTTGTAGCAACGGGGATCATGGTGTTACTGGTCGGAGATGAGGGTTGAATGGATATGATCTTGATGAATAAATCATGGTTCTAGACTGGGCCGATAGTTGAAGTATTTTTGTGAAACAATTTGTTAATGGAGTCAAAGACTAATCACAAAATCTTCTTTCCCTAATGGAAGTCCTTGCTGACTGGCACATTTATCCATCCTATACATCGCCAAACAGGTGTTCCAAATGTTATCTTGACTCATTAACTCAGTACCATCTCTGCAAGGTATTAACAAACATTGTTAGTGAGCTGTGTTTGGGAATAACTGAAGCATACCAAAAAGTGATGGATGGAATGCTTAAATTAATCTCACCCACTTATAATTGCTGGGGGCCACATCCCAATCCATTGATATTTTGCACAGTATGCCATCTCAGTTTGGACCCAGTCATATGCAAATCGATCTTGGCCCTGCTCCAATGAAAACAGTTCAGCCCGAACTGCCGGGCCAGGTCCTCCCTGAACTGGAACACAAGCAACTCAGGACTGGTTACACCCTAGTTAGGGGTCAAAAGCCAGTTATAGCTTGGTTCCAGGGACACAGTGTGCATGGGACCCACGTCAGGGTATACCTGTCCCACTTAGGATGACACACTGAAGTATGCAAAAAAGTTATGGAGAAAAAGCTTGAATTAATCCCAGCCATTGATGGTTAGTCGAGGCCGCATTTGCATATTGCTGGGTCCAAACTTAGGTGGCATGGTGGGCAAAATAACTGTGGGTTGGAGTGCTACCCTAAGCAATTGCCAGTGGTTAGACTTATTGCAAGCATACCTCCCATCACCTTTTGTGTGTTTGATGTACCTCCCTAAGTGCCAAGGGTATGCCCAGACGTGGTTCCCACACTCACTGTGCCACTGGAACCAAGCTACAACTGACTGAAGAGTCCCATTCAGTGCAAAATCCGTTTTGGGTTGCTTGCGTTCTGGCTCAGGGTGGTCTTTGCCTGGCAGTTTGGGCTGGACAATTCGATTGGAGCAGGGTTAAGACTGATTTACATATGACTGGATTCAAACTGCGATGGCATGGTGGGAAGAAAACGATGGGTTGGAGTACTACCCTGAGCGATTATCAGTGGTTAGACTTATTGCATGCATTCTTCCCATCACCTTTTGTGTGTTTGATGTTTGTGAATAAAGCATATGCTTTAGAGTATTTCAGTTTGTATTATAAAAATAAGATGTTTGACTATATGAAAGGTCAGTTTTCCAAGTAAGAAGCTTTAACCTGCTTGTGAAAAACACATTTATTATTCTTGTTTAACTCCGTATTTTACAGTAGTAAATGTTTGAAAGAAGAGTGGTTTGTTCATTAATGTACTAAGAATTCCCATTGCAGCTCAGTATGGAGTTGTATAGTGATGAAGCAAGTAAAATTTGCTTAAAATATGTGATTGGCATGTGACAATATTAACACAAGGATACCCAAAGAAATGGAATAAAACAGAAAATGTGCCTTTCATTAAATGTGCAAATTACCATGATTTTTTTTGTAGTAAGCATCCATTTCTATCATATTAAATTGTCAAGCTAAACTAGGCCTAATTTATTTCTCTATTTTCTGCATTGCTGTTATTGCTACTTTTCTTAAATAAATATGCGTTTTAGCAAAATGTTGCATGGTGCAGTATTAAATAAATATTTCATGTTAATTTTATTAGAAATGTCATCTTTGTAGAATGTGCTGACTTTAATAAATGTTTTCTTCCCTTCCAGCGCTACATGTTCTCATTGTATTTGGTTAGATTTTAGCTGTCATTTATTCATAGTAATGAATACCAACAGTATATTAAAACAATAGTGTATGCAGGAAAATGCGAAGCTCATGATATAATTCTGCAGAAGTTACAACTAGAATGTTAATGCTTTAGACTAGTTCATTGTCATGCAGTGGAGCTCTGTATAGCTAACAGAGTAAGCTGCAGGGTTCTCGTCGGAACTTGATGTGAAACTAACGTACATGAACATTTGCAACTTTGTAGACTGCTTGCAGATAATGCTTTGCCGTCTTCGGCAGGACTGGGTGTAGTTCGCGGAGTTTCGCTACGCGAAACTCCGAGAGGCGACAAAAAACTCAGCGGAGTTCTGAAAGTGGCGGAGTGCAGTGCGAACTGCCGTTCGCGCAGATCTTCCTGTCGCTCGAGTAGAAATTCTAACCAAGTGGCAACTCGCACTCGCCAACTTACCGTTCGAGAGCGCGAGTGGGGAAAAAACTCCACTGCACTATGCAGAGCGGAGTTTTCTACACTCTGTGACCTCCACGGAGCGCGGAGTGCAGAAAACTCTGCAAACTCCGCGAATGGAGCGGAGTTCACCGCCCAGGCCTAGTCTTCGGATGTTACCATGGGAATGAAGGATGTAGCAGACCGTTGAACGCGCCCCCGCAGTGCCAAGCATCGCAGTTCACCTACCAGATTGCCCATTTTTTGTAGTCTGGCAGGCAGGCAGCGTGGCGGTCCAGTGTTGGTGCTGTTTAATAGGCTTATTGTGAGCCTGTAACAGCACTGCTGCGGGACCGCCAGTGCACGTTCCTGCACAGGAAGAAGTGCACCATCTTGTGCATTACTTCCTGTGCAGGAACTGGGGGTGCAGAAATACAGGGGGTGCACAACATTTGCCTCCCTGAATGCACCCCGTGCACTGGGGCAAGAGGGAGCCTTGTAGGGCCTCCTTTCTTTACTCACTGATAGCTTTTTCATGGAGGAAGAACCTTCGTGACAGTGCTGGCGGTGAGGAAAGTCGTAATATGCTTGGCTGTGCCTTAGGGCACCACCAAGCATATTGCAGCCCTCAGATCGCCGTGGGACCACCAGGGAATGGCGGTCCCCCTGCGGCTGCGGTGGTGCAATGGCGGTCCGACCGAGGAAGTCCTATTAGGGTGGTCGGACCACCGGTGCTGCTGTGGGTGGACCGCAGCCACCTTGCCCCCATGAGTCTGGAGGTCTGACTCTTAATTTGGCCCCCATTGTCCTGTGACTATCTTTTTCCTGGCTTTTGGCTTTTACACTGTGAGCTACTGCTGATGGTGTATTCTAAATTCCTTTAAAAATACAGCTACTGCTGTGACTAACTTCT
>CAWUFW010028748.1:0-20707 GCA_963921515.1 Calotriton arnoldi | reverse complement strand
TATATATTATCTACTGGCGGTCGCCAGTAGATAGTTATAGTTAGGACCTATTTTCCATAGGAAATCCGCGACATTCTATTTGAAATAACTCTCTTGCCGGTTGACGTATGTTCGCGAAATTTTCAAACTTTGTGGGGCGCTCCGGTGCGCTCTTATCCTGAAAGTCTCGGGGTGATTCGTCAAGCGGGGCCGAGAAAAAAGGGGGTCCCAAAACACGTTTTCCCCATTCATTTTTCCATAGGAAACTTTAGACACGGCTACAGCCTGAACTGCTGAACGGAATTACACCAAATTTGGCAAAGAGGTAGTTCTTGGTTCAGAAAGAACCCTTTTGTTAAATGGTGTAAATCCGTTCAGTAGTTGCTGAGAAAATCAAAAGTAAAAGTACATATATATCTATGGGCACGGAGGATCCGCGTACCCTCCCGATCACGAGCTGCATACTAATTGGCTGTCAACACTCCAAATCAGGAAGTGTTGGCAGCCATTTTGTCCCTCGGTAGAACCGAGGGACAGAAACAAGTGCGCAAAGCGCAAAAAGGGGGCAGGGTAGAAACACCCTGACCCCCTAGGTCTGCTCAGGGGGTCCCACAAGGACCCCCTGGGCAAAATTATTATTTTTTTTTTTCAAAAAATCGGCAGGATGCGCTCAGGGTGCGCGGATCCTGCCGGAAAAAAAAAGAATCGAAGCGCGGTCTTCCGCGCTTCGATGCAAATTTGCCCCCGGGTGGCCCAAGTCCCGGGGGCATGCGGGGGGAGGGGGGTGTGTAAATTGTTTATATGGGGGGCCTCTAAGGCCCCCAAGCCCCGGGGACCACCACCCCCGGGGCTTAATTTAAAAAAATGGTGCGGGAGGGCTCTCCTGCCCTCCCGCAGCCCCGGGGACCGCCACCCCCGGGGCTTCTTTTTTAAATTTAAAATAATGTGTGGGGGCTCCTGCCCCCACACGCCCCGGGACCACCACCTCCCGGGGCACATAGAAAATAAATGTGGGGGTCCGTTACGGACCCCCGAGCCCCGGGGACCATCACCTCCCCGGGGCTCCCGTCCTGTCATTGCAAACTGCTTTGGATATTGGAAGAGAGAGCAGGGAAACCTGCTCTCTCTTCCAATATCCAAAGACAATTGCTTTTCCACACGGGGAGCAGCATGTTAGCTGCTCCCCATGTGTAAAAGCAATGCCGGCTCCCGTAGGAAACGGGGAGCCGGCGGGACTGTGGGGGTTTGGGGACCCCCACAGTCCCCAACCAGAGGCCAGGCCCCGGGGGATGGGGTCCCCGGGGCCATAAGTGGCCAGGGAGGGGGGCCACGCAGCCCCCTCCCCAAATTAGTAAAAAAAAAAAAAAGTGCAAGGCCGGCCCCGGGGATGGGGTCCCCGGGGCCTTAATAGCCTGAGGAGGGGGGCCACGCAGCCCCCCTCCAAATAAAAAATTGAGGGCATGCCCCGGGGGATGGGGTCCCCGGGGCCAATACAGGCCCAGGGAAGGGGGCCACGCGGCCCCCTTCCCGTTTTTTTTTGTTTTCATTTAAAAAAAAAAAATGCTCAGGCCCCGGGGGATGGGGTCCCCGGGTCCAAAAGTGGGCAAGGGAAGGGGGGCCACGCAGCCCCCCTCCCTTTAAATTTAAAAAAAAAAAAAAAAACGACCGGCATCGTGCCGGAGGCCCCGCCCCCCTCCCTGCAGTACTCTGCAAACGCGCCCCCTGGGGCATTTTAAGAAGGGGAAGTAATTCCCCTTGAATACTGGGGGTCCCTGGGGGCCAACTAGCCCACCAGGAACCTCCAGTATGCGCCAGGGGGCTGCGTTGCAGAGAGGTGTACAGAGGCCACGCCCCTTTTTACACCTCTCTGCAACGCAGCTCTGTGGCGCTTTTTAGAAGTATATGGTGGGCTAGTTGGACTCCAGGGACCCTCAGAATTCAAGGGGACTTAATCCCCCAACTTAAAACGCGCCACGGGGCGCGTTTGCACAGTGGTGAAGGGAGGGGGCGGGGCTTCAGGTGACATGTGTGCAAACAGGCCCCGTGGCGCGTTTTAAGATGGGGAATTAAATCCCCTTCAATCATGAGGGTCCCTGGGGGCCAACTAGCCCAACAGGTACATCCAGAAAGCGCCACAGAGCTGCGTTGCAGAGAGGTGTAAAAAGGGGTGTGGCCTCTCTACACGTCTCTGCAACGCAGCCCCCTGGCGCATACTGGAGGTTCCTGGTGGGCTAGTTGGCCCCTAGGGACCCTCATGATTCAAGGGGACTTAATCCCCCAACTTAAAACGCGCCACGGGGCGCGTTTGCACAGATGTCTCCTCAGGCCCCGCCCCCTCCCTTCACCATTGTGCAAATATTCCTCTAAAATCTGCCGAACTACGAATTCCGATTTACTCACCTGTTATCAGGAGAGACCTCAGTGCTGCATCTTTCAGCCCAGTACTAATCCTGAAAAGTAATTTTAACCGTACTTACCAGTAACTTGAATTTCCTTCCATAGGATATCATTGCCTGCTTTTTGCTGAAAAAGTTTCTAAGTGTTGATTTTTGAAACATACAAATATTCCTCTAAAATCAGCTGAAATACGAATTCCGATTTACTCACCTGTTATAAGAAGAGACCTCAGTGCTGTATCTTTCAGCCCAGTACTGGTCCTGAAAAGTAATTTTAACCGTACTTACCAGTAACTTGAATTTCCTTCCATAGGCTAACATTGACTGGTTTCACTTGGAAATTCTTCTAAGTGTGGAGTTTTGGAACTTTAAAATATTCCTCTAAAATCAGCCGAAATACGAATTCCGATTTACTCACCTGTTATCATGAGAGACCTCAGTGCTGCATCTTTCAGCCCAGTACTGATCCTCAAAAGTAATTTTAACCGTACTTACCAGTAACTTGAATTTCCTTCCATAGGATATCATTGCCTGCTTTTTGCTGAAAAAGTTTCTAAGTGTTGATTTTTGAAACATACAAATATTCCTCTAAAATCAGCCGAAATCCGAATTCTGATTTACTCACCTGTTATCAGGAGAGACCTCAGTGCTGCATCTTTCAGCCCAGTACTGATCCTCAAAAGTAATTTTAACCGTACTTACCAGTAACTTGAATTTCCTTCCATAGGATATCATTGCCTGCTTTTTGCTGAAAAAGTTTCTAAGTGTTGATTTTTGAAACATACAAATATTCCTCTAAAATCAGCCGAAATCTGAATTCTGATTTACTCACCTGTTATCAGGAGAGACCTCAGTGCTGCATCTTTCAGCCCAGTACTGGTCCTGAAAAGTAATTTTAACCGTACTTACCGGTAACTTGAATTTCCTTCATAGGCTAACATTGACTGGTTTCACTTGGAAATTCTTCTAAGTGTGGAGTTTTGGAACTTTATAATATTCCTCTAAAATCAACCAAAGTACGAATTCCAATTTACTCACCTGTTATCAGGAGAGAACCCAGTGCTGCATCTTTTAGCCCAGCACTGACCCTGAAAAGTAATTTTAACCGTACTTACCAGTAACTTATATTTTCTTCCATAGGAATCCATTGTCTGGTTTTCAGCAGAAAAGTTTCAAAGTGTCGATTTTCACAAACTACAAATATTCCTTAAAAATCGCCTGTATGACTTAAACGCATTCTTTCAACTGTTTACAGGAGATGCACCAGTGCTGGATCCAGGATCCAACACTGAGTAAGAAAAAGTTACGATAACAGTTTTTACCTGCTAAGTGAATTTCCTTCCATAGGATAACATTGGTGATTCTATGAGAAAAAGTTTCTGTGTCAACTTTTAAAATACAATAATATTCCTTAAAAATCACGACTGTAACCAAAACGCTTTTACTCAACTGTTTACAGGAGATGTCCCAGGACTGAATCTAGGATCCAGTTCTGTGGTTAGAAAAGTAATCCATAAAGTAACTAATTGCATTTAACTAGAAATTCACATTGAGCTGAATGTTGCATTGTGTTTGAAAATGTGTTGCCCATTGCAACAACTGTAACTACTGTACTTAAAAGTCTATTGCCTATGTGCAAAGTATTTAAACTAAAGTAATTCATTCTCAGAAAGTATTTTTTGTAATGTAATGTATAATGTAATTACAATGTAATTTAAAAAATAAAATATGTAAAAAAAATTGTTTCTAAAAACGTAGTAAATCAGTATGAAAAAAATTAATATAACAATTAATACATTTAAAAATTGTCATTTACAAAACCTTTGAAATTCACTGAAAAAACCATAGGTTTCAGACATGTTATAGTTAGGAATTAGCATTTAAAAAACCTTTGAAATTCACTGAAAAAACCATAGGTTTCAGATATGTTATAGTTAGAAATTAGCATTTAAAAAACCTTTGAAATTCACTGAAAAAACCATAGGTTTTAGGGACAGTTATAGTTACTTGGACATTGCACTCGTACAAAACCCGTGAAATTCCCCCGTTATAGTTAGTTCAGCTAACTATAACTCGCGCCCCCGCAATGCACTGCTGATGACGTCACATATTACATCACTCATGACATGGTCAGTGACATCACTGATGACATCACTGATGACATCTCAAATGACATCACTGATGACATCATCCACGTGATAATCTGATGCACCTCCTCACACCTGTAACCTTTGATACACCCACTCTAAATTACAGACTGCCATTCGCAAAACCATAGACACTCCAACACCAATAACTACATACCCACTCACTGATTCATAGGTCTACGCACACATCCACTAACTCACCCGTACAGTCACACATACTTACGGTCACTCAGTACAGGACTATCATATGCACTCATACTCCTATATAGACACTCAAACACCGCCACTCATCCATAGAGGTACTCACACACCTAGTCAGTCATGCAAATAATTAAACACACTGCCATTTACTCACCTATACAGTTATACACACACCAGCTCACTTACTTATACAAATACTAGCACATTCTTACGCTCTTATACAATCACTGATACAAGCACACACTCATCCATACAGCCACTATCACAATCACTCACTCTCGCTTATAGCTATTTATATACTCCAACACACATATATACTGCCTTTCACATATGTAGTTACTCACACATGTACCACTGGGACATACATTCACTCACTAACACACTCTTACACACACTTACCCACCCATACAGTCTATCACAGATGCACTCTTGAAACCATCCAACCAGTGAATCACCCACTCACACATCTATGCACAGAGTCGCACACACCCCTCCCACACAAACACTCAGGCACCCATACAGATACTCAGACAACCATTCAATAACTCATATAGACACTCATGTAGCTATTCACAAACACATGCAGCCACTTACACAGCAACAGACAGACGGATTCAGACATTCACCCAGTTTAGTCACTAACCCATGCATTCAGTAAGATACGTTTAATCACTCACTTATAGAGTTAGTCACGCACCTACTAAATCATCCATACAGACACTTATACTCCCACTCATTCTTCAATACGTCTTTTCCTATATATATTAAAAATATTTAAACTTTACAGAAACACACAGTCACTGGATGATGTCATCAGTGATGTCATTTGAGATGTCATCAGTGATGTCACTGACCATGTCATGAGTGATGTAATATGTGACGTCATCAGCAGTGCATTGCGGGGGCGCGAGTTATAGTTAGCTGAACTAACTATAACGGGGGAATTTCACGGGTTTTGTACGAGTGCAATGTCCAAGTAACTATAACTGTCCCTAAAACCTATGGTTTTTTCAGTGAATTTCAAAGGTTTTTTAAATGCTAATTTCTAACTATAACATATCTGAAACCTATGGTTTTTTCAGTGAATATATATATATATATTCACTGAAAAAACCATAGGTTTTAGGGACAGTTATAGTTAGTTGGACATTTCACTCGTACAAAACCATAGAAATTCCCCCGTTATAGTTAGTTCAGCTAACTATAACTCGCGCCCCGCAATGCACTGCTGATGACGTCACATATTACATCACTCATGACATGGTCAGTGACATCACTGATGACATCACTGATGACATCTCAAATGACATCACTGATGACATCACTGATGGCATCATCCAGTGACTGTGTGTTTCTGTAAAGTTTAAATATGTTTAATATATATAGGGAAAGGCGTATTGAAGAATGAGTGAGTGTATAAGTGTCTGAATGGATGATTTAGTACGTGAGTGACTGACTCTACAAGTGAGTGATTAAACGTATCTTACTGAATGCATGGGTTAGTGACTAAACTGTGTGAATGTCTGTATCCGTCTGTTTGTTGGTGTGTAAGTGGATGCATGGATTTGCGAATAGCTACATGAGTGTCTATATGGGTTATTGATTGGTTCTCTGAGTATCTGTATGGCTGCCTGAGTGTTTGTGTGGGTGGGGTGTGTGTGACTCTATACATAGATGTGTGAGAGTCACTGGGTGCATGATTTCAAGAGTGCATCTGTGATGGACTGCTTGGGTGGGTGAGTGTGTGTATGGGTGTGTTAGTGAGTGAATGTATATCTCAGTGGTACATGTGCGAGTAACTACATATGTAAAAGGCAGTATATATGTGTGTTAGAGTTTTTGAAATGGCTATAAGTGAGAGTGTGTTATTGTGAGAGTGGCTGTATGGATGCGTGTGTGCTTGTATCAGTTATTGTATAAGAGCGTAAGAATGTGCTAGTATTTGTATGAGTAAGTGAGCTGGTGTGTGTATAACTGTATAGGTGAGTAAATGGGTGTGTGATTAATTTTTTGCATGACTGACTAGGTGTGTGAGTACCTCTATGGATGAGTGGCGGTGTGTGAGTGTTTATATAGGTGTATGAGTGCATATGATAGTCCTGTACTGAGTGACTAAGTATGAGTGACTGTACAGGTGAGTGAGTGGATGTGTGTGTAGACCTAAGAATCAGTGAGTGGGTATGTAGTTTTTGGTGTTGGAGTGTCTATGGTTTTGAGAATGGCAGTCTGTAATTTAGAGTGGGTGTATCAAAAGTTATATTAGGGTGTGAGAAGATGCATGAAATTATCACATGGATGATGTCATCAGTGATGTCATTTGAGATGTCATCAGTGATGTCATCAGTGATGTCACTGACCATGTCATGAGTGATGTAATATGTGACGTCATCAGCAGTGCATTGCGGGAGCGCGAGTTATAGTTAGCTGAACTAACTATAACGGGGGAATTTCTATGGTTTTGTACGAGTGAAATGTCCAACTAACTATAACTGTCCCTAAAACCTATGGTTTTTTCAGTGAATTTCAAAGGTTTTTAAATGCTAATTTCTAACTATAACGTGTCTGAAACCTATGGTTTTTTCAGTGAATTTCAAAGGTTTTTTAAATGCTAATTCTAACTATAACGTGCCTGAAACCTATGGTTTTTTCAGTGAATTTCAAAGGTTTTTAAATGCTAATTTCTAACTATAACGTGCCTGAAACCTATGGTTTTTTCAGTGAATTTCAAAGGTTTTTTAAATGCTAATTTCTAACTATAACGTGCCTGAAACCTATGATTTTTTAAGTGAATTTCAAAGGTTTTTTAAATGCTAGTTTCTAACTATGCCAACAGAGGTAGGACATGTGAAGAAAGAAGAAAAAACGCACAGAAAGAAGCAAAAGATGTGCAGAAAGAACCAACAGAGGAGCAGAAAGAGGCCTTGTTGCAAAATCATCCTGTGCCCACAACTTTTTCAGACGGGTACTGGTGGTAACTGACTCTGACTAACCAGAGCCAGTGCGCGTTTGCACAGTGGTGAAGGGAGGGGGGGCCTGAGGTGACATGTGTGCAAATGCGCACCGTGGCGCGTTTTAAGTTGCAGGATTAAGTCCCCTTGAATCCTGAGGGTCCCTGGGGCCCAAGTAGCCTCCCAGGTACCTACAGTTAGGACCACAGAGCTGAGTTGCAGAGAGGCGTTCCGAGGCCACGCACCTTTTTTCACCTCTCTGCAATGCAACTCTGTTGTGCTTACTGAAGGTACCTGGTGGGCTAGTTGTCCCCCAGGATTCAAAGGGAATTAACTCCCCAACTTAAAACGCACCACAGGGCGTGTTTGCGCACATGTCACCTGAGGCCCCGCCCCCTCCCTTCACCACTGTGCAAACGCGCCCCGTGGCGCGTTTTAAGTTGGGGGATTAGGTCACCTTGAATCCTGAGAGTCCCTGGGGCCCAACTAGCCCACCAGGTACTTCCAGTAAGCACCACAGGCCTGCGTTGCAACGCCTGTAACAAATTGTGCAGTTGTGTTTAGGTAGTGAAGAGGGTCGTGCTGGGGGTAGTGTTTTAGGGTTTAGGGTAGTGCAGTGGTGTTTGTGTAGTGTAGGGGGTCATGCTGGGGGTAGATTTAGGGTTTAGGGTAGTGCAGTGGTGTTTGGGTAGTGTAGGGAGTCGTGCTGGGGGAGTGTTTTAGGGTTTAGGGTAGTACAGTGGTGTTTGGGTAGTGTAGGGGGTCGTGCTGGGGTTAGTGTTTTAGGGTTTTAGGGTTTAGGGTAGTGCAGTGGTGTTTGGGTAGTGTAGGGGATACTGTTGGGGGTAGTGTTTTAGGGTTTAGGGTAGTGCAATGGTGTTTGGGTAGTGAAGGGGTACTGCTGGGGGTAGTGTTTTAGGGTTTAGGGTAGTGCAGTGGTGTTTGTGTAGCGTAGGGAGTACTGCTGGGGGTAGTGTTTTATGGTTTAGGGTAGTGCATTGGTGTTTGGGTAGTGTAGGGGTTCGTGCTGGGGGTAGTTATTTAGGGTTTAGGGTAGTGCAGTGGTGTTTGTGTAGTGTAGGAGGTCGTGTTTTAGGGTTTAGGGTAGTGCAGTGGTCTTTGGGTAGTGTAGGGAGTTGTGCGGGGGGTATTGTTTTAGAGTTTAGGGTAGTGCTGTTGTCTTTGGGTAGTGTAGGGGGTTGTGCAGGGGGTAGTGTTTTAGGGATTAGGGTAGTGCATTGGTATTTGGGTCGTGTAGGGGGCCATACGGGGGGTAGTGTTTTAGGGTTTAGGGCAGTGCAGTGGTGTTTAGGTAGTGTAGGGGTCGTGCTGGGGGAGTGTTTTAGGGTTTAGGGCAGTGCAGTGGTGTTCGGGTAGTGTAGGGGGTCGTGCTGGGGGAGTGTTTTAGGGTTTAGGGCAGTGCAGTCATGTTTGGGTAGTGTAGGGGGTCATGCTGGGGGAGTATTTTAGGGTTTAGGGTAGTGCAGTGGTGTTCGGGTAGTGTAGGGGGTCATGCTGAGGCTAGTGTTCTAGGGTTTAGGGCAGTGCAGTGGTGTTCGGGCAGTGTAGGGGGTCATGCTGGGGGTGGTGTTTTAGGGTTTAGGGCAGTGCAGTGGTGTTCGGGCAGTCTAGGGGGTCATGCTGGGGGTGGTGTTTCAGGGTTAGGGCAGTGCAGTGGTGTTTCGGCAGTGTAGGGGGTCGTGCAGGGGGTGGTGTTTCAGGGTTTAGGGCAGGGCAGTGCAGTGGTGTTCGGGCAGTGTAGGGGGTCGTGCAGGGGTGGTGTTCAGGGTTTAGGGCAGTGGTGTTCGGGCAGTGTAGGGGGTCATGCTGGGGGTGTTGTTTCAGAGTTTGGGGCAGTGCAGTGGTGTTTGAGCAGTAAAGGGGGTCATGCTGGGGGTGGTGTTTCAGGGTTTAGGGCAGTGCAGTGGTGTTCGGGCAGTGTAGGGGGTGGTGCAGGGGGTGGTGTTTCAGGGTTTTGGGCAGTGCAGTGGTGTTTGCGCAGTCTAGGGGGTCTTGCTGGGGGTGGTGTTTCAGGGTTTAGGGCAGTGCAGTGGTGTTCGGGCAGTGTAGGGGGCGGTGCAGCGGGTGGTGTTTCAGGGTTTAGGGCAGTACAGTGGTGTTCGGGCATTGTAGGGGGTGGTGCTGGGGCTGGTGTTTCAGGGTTTAGGGCAGTGCAGTGGTGTTCGGGCAGTATAGGGGGTCGTGCTGGGGCTGGTGTTTCAGGGTTTAGGGCAGTGCAGTGGTGTTCGGGCAGTGTAGGGGGTCATGCTGGGGCTGGTGTTTCAGGGTTTAGGGCAGTGCAGTGGTGTTCGGGCAGTGTAGGGGGTCTTGCTGGGGCTGGTGTTTCAGAGTCTAGGGCAGTGCAGTGGTGTTCGAGCAGTGTAGGGGGTCTTGCTGCGGCTGGTGTTTCAGGGTTTAGGGCAGTGCAGTGGTGTTCGGGCAGTGTAGGGGGTCGTGCTGGGGGTGGTGTTTCAGGGTTTAGGGCAGTGCAGTGGTGTTCGGGGAGTGTAGGGGGTCGTGCTGGGGCTAGTGTTTCAGGGTTTAGGGCAGAGCAATGGTGCTCAGGCAGTGTAGGGGGTTGTGCTGGGGGTGATGTTACAGGGTTTAGGGCAGTGCAGTAGTGTTAGGGCAGTGTAGGGGGTCGTGCTGGGGGTGGTGTTTCAGGGTTTAGGGCAGTGCAGTGGTGTTCCGGCAGTGTAGGGGGTCGTGCAGGGGGTGGTGTTTCAGGGTTTAGGGCAGTGCAGTAGTTTTCGGGCAGTGTAGGCGGTCGTGCTGGGGCTGGTGTTTCAGGGTTTAGGCAGTGCAGTGGTGTTCGGGCAGTGTACGGGGTTGTGCTGGGGCTGGTGTTTCAGGGTTTAGGGCAGTGCAGTGGTGTGCGGGCAGTGTACGGGGTTGTGCTGGGGCTGGTGTTTCAGGGTTTAGGGCAGTGCAGTGGTGTTCGGGCAGTGTAGGGGGTCGTGCTGGGGGTGGTTGTGAGAAGTTGGCCTGGCATATGCTGTCCACTAATTATAGTGGGCACCTTGCACCAGTCCAAACAACCCCTTATTGGAGATAGGTTAAAGACAACCTTATTGAAAGCTATCCTAGTGGTAGCTATGGAGAGCAGCCTTCAGGCTAAGTCTTGAAGGAATGTAAAGCAGCTTGTTTTACCAGTCTATAATCTCTTGAGTGACCAAATGAAAGAGCACCACACCAGGTATATATTCAAAATATATGTATTTATTGCTAAACACACCCCTCTAGTCTCTTTATGAGGCTAGAGTTCGAAGTACATAAGTTAGAAGTTATTTAACACAGTAATAGCACAAATACACGTTTGGGCCCTAGGGGCGTACCAAACCATATACCAATAAAGTGGTATGCGAACCACGACTGAACTAGACACTAGGCCTAGAGCCTCTAGAAGTGCTTGGACCACAAGGAACCACCCAAGGTAGTGACACAGGGGACCCACGGGAGACGCGTGCAGTGTAAATACACAACCGCGATACGCCGTTGACTTCTATGGAGAAAGTCGTGATCGGGAAATTAGAGAAAAGGGACACTTAAAAGAGGACTTGGACCAAACCCTTTGAGATCTAGGACTTTGAAGAGTCTCTACCCACGGGAGCACCGGAGTACTCGTGTTACCTCACCCAGGGAAGCCGGGTGCATAGGTGCCTTTCGGGGTCGGGTTTCGTCGTCGATTTGAATGGCGATCTGCTGCAAAGTGCTGCTGGCGACCAAGTGAAAAGTGTCCGGGTGGATCCAAGAGTGGATCGGAGTTCTGAAGAACCTGAAAGCAGAGGGGACAGAGTCTGGGTCACTAGCCAGTGACCAGGAAGGCGATGGACAGATGCCCACCGATGTCGAGTGCTTCAGGTGCGTTGACAGTCATCTTGACTCTTCAGCCACGAGGTCCAGGAGGCGTTGTCGGCGACCAGGAGCAGGATTCAGGCTGGTACACGATGTCTGTCGAGTGCTGAGGTGTCGGCGACCGGATTGGACCCAACAAGCCTTGGCAACGGCAAGTCTTGATGCAGAGGAAGATCGTCGATGGTGCAGACCAGCAAGGTCTGGGGAACTCACCCAGCGAGGGTAAGTGAGGGCAGGCCTGGAGCAACCAGGATGCCAAGTTAGGAAAAGATTGGCCTTCGTTAAGGGCTACTAGCCAATGGGCTAGCGACTGCGAAGGAGCCTCGTGACGCCGCACGTGGATCTGGCTTACAGGACACTCGTGGAGTGGGGGCCAGTGATCTTCGGTGCAGGTGGTGCTGGAGGCTAGGGCTACTCGGAGCCCAAAGCACGACTTCTTGGGAGACCCAGAAAAGGATGCACTTGCAAATGTGCTTGGTGTCCAGGGGTCACGGTCTCAAGTCACCCACGATAGCCACGGGCCTCAGCTTTGCTGGGAACTCAGGGTAGCCTCGGGGAAGTCTGGGAATCTACCTCTGGTGATGCGATGACTTCGGCGTCCGACGGGAGCTTCAGAAATGCGAATCGGACAGATGCTTCTTTGGTGCCTGCCAAGCAGGGGAGTCACTCCTTGACCCCAAGGGAGATTCTTCTGTCCTCTAATCATGAGTAGAGCGTCGAAGGTCCAGGATTCTGTTTCAGAGTTTCGTCCAGGGATAATCTAAAGTCCTAAGGACTGGGTTCCTATCTTTATACTAAAGATAGGGGTTGGACTACTCTGTGGCCCCACCTATGGGTGGGTCAGGGCAGAGGGGTGGCTACACCCCTTTCCCTTTGTCCAGTTCGCGCCAAAGCAGGGGCTGCAAGCCCCTGATCCGGTTTGAACTGGGGTATACACAGGGACACCAAATGTGCCCCCAGTGCAGGACTTCAAAGCACACAGATGGTGCTCCCGCCCAGCCCCAATACACATTATCCTTTCTGGGGAGGTGGTCACACCTCCCTGGGACAGGAAACCTATTGTCCAGGCCTCCCCTGCCGGAGTTTCGTCCAGCAGCAGGAGGCCAGACTCGTGTCTGTGGCAGCAGCATCCATTTTGTGATGCCAGGGCTTTGGAAAGAAGTTACCGGGTTAGTCAGAGTTAACATGTCTTTCCCTCTAGAAGGGTGGAATGCTACCCCCGCCGCCAGTATTGGCGGGGGGGTAGTATTCCAAGATGTTTGACACCAAACACGACATGTTTAGGTGCAGCCATTCCAAAGTTAGCATTTTACCGCGAGGTTATAATGCGCTTAAGAGTATATGGTCAGGCTGCACTACAAACAGCATCAGAGATGGTCTCCGAACGCTGCAGAGGGGCCCTGCTCATGCAGGGGCACCCTCTCACATAGGAACCATGCACTCTGCCTTTAGGATTGATAAGGCCTGCCTTAGGAGTGACTTATAGGTTTATATGTGTGTATGTATTTAGTGATATAGATAACCTATATCACAGTAAGGGGTGCATGCACCACCTTACCCAGGCTGCAGTAGCAGACCTGTGGTGTCAGTTTGGATGGCCTTCCAGGGGTGGCATAATACATGCTGCAGCCCCTGGCAGGCCTCTGAGGTACCTATGACCTTGGTACATAGTATACCATATACTAGGGACTTATAAGGGCACTCCAGATTCCAATCAGTGATGTGCCTAAGGCACATGGAAACCATTTTAGAGAGGAAGCAGTTAGGCTGGGGTTCTGATTACCAGGGCCCCAGCCAGACTAATGTCGAAAAACAGTGAAGCATCAGCAAAAAGTGGGGGTACCCATGTGAAGCAGATCCTACTCTCCTACAGTGGTGTTTCAGGGTTTAGGGCAGTGCAGTGGTGTTCGGGCAGTGTAGGGGGTCGTGCTGGGGCTGGTGTTTCAGGGTTTAGGGCAGTGCAGTGGTGTTCGGGCAGTGTAGGGGGTCTTGCTGGGGCTGGTGTTTCAGGGTTTTGGGCAGAGCAGTGGTGTTCGGGCAGTGTAGGGGGTCGTGCTGGGGGTGGTGTTTCAGGGTTTAGGGCAGTGCAGTGGTGTTCGGGCAGTGTAGGGGGTCGTGCTGGGGGAGTGTTTTAGGGTTTAGGGCAGTGCAGTCGTGTTCGGGTAGTGTAGGGGGTCATGCTGGGGGAGTATTTTAGGGTTTAGGGTAGTGCAGTGGTGTTCGGGTAGTGTAGGGGGTCATGCTGGGGGTAGTGTTCTAGGGTTTAGGGCAGTGCAGTGGTGTTCGGGCAGTGTAGGGGGTCGTGCTGGGGGTGGTGTTTTAGGGTTTAGGGCAGTGCAGTGGTGTTCGGGCAGTGTAGGGGTCGTGCTGGGGGTGGTGTTTCAGGGTTTAGGGCAGTGCAGTGGTGTTCGGGCAGTGTAGGGGGTCGTGCAGGGGGTGGTGTTTCAGGGTTTAGGGCAGTGCAGTGGTGTTCGGGCAGTGTAGGGGGTCGTGCAGGGGTGGTGTTTCAGGGTTTAGGGCAGTGGTGTTCGGGTAGTGTAGGGGGTCATGCTGGGGGTGTTGTTTCAGGGTTTGGGGCAGTGCAGTGGTGTTCGAGCAGTAAAGGGGGTCATGCTGGGGGTGGTGTTTCAGGGTTTAGGGCAGTGCAGTGGTGTTCGGGCAGTGTAGGGGGCGGTGCAGGGGGTGGTGTTTCAGGGTTTAGGGCAGTGCAGTGGTGTTCGGGCAGTGTAGGGGTGGTGCAGGGGTGGTGTTTCAGGGTTTAGGGCAGTGCAGTGGTGTTCGGGCAGTGTAGGGGGTCGTGCAGGGGGTGGTGTTTCAGGGTTTAGGGCAGTGCAGTGGTGTTCGGGCAGTGTAGGGGGCGGTGCAGGGGTGGTGTTTCAGGGTTTTGGGCAGTACAGTGGTGTTCGGGCATTGTAGGGGGTGGTGCTGGGGCTGGTGTTTCAGGGTTTAGGGCAGTGCAGTGGTGTTCGGGCAGTGTAGGGGGTCGTGCTGGGGCTGGTGTTTTAGGGTTTAGGGCAGTGCAGTGGTGTTCAGGCAGTGTAGGGGGTCGTGCTGGGGCTGGTGTTTCAGGGTTTAGGGCAGTGCAGTGGTGTTCGGGCAGTGTAGGGGGTCATGCTGGGGCTGGTGTTTTAGGGTTTAGGGCAGTGCAGTGGTGTTCGGGCAGTGTAGGGGGTCTTGCTGGGGCTGGTGTTTCAGAGTCTAGGGCAATGCAGTGGTGTTCGGGCAGTGTAGGGGGTCTTGCTGCGGCTGGTGTTTCAGGGTTTAGGGCAGTGCAGTGGTGTTCGGGCAGTGTAGGGGATTGTGCTGGGGTGGTGTTTCAGGGTTTAGGGCAGTGCAGTGGTGTTCGGGCAGTGTAGGGGGTCGTGCTGGGGCTAGTGTTTCAGGGTTTAAGGCAGAGCAATGGTGCTCAGGCAGTGTAGGGGGTTGTGCTGGGGGTGATGTTACAGGGTTTAGGGCAGTGCAGTGGAGTTAGGGCAGTGTAGAGGGTCATGCTGGGGGTGGTGTTTCCGGGTTTAGGGCAGTGCAGTGGTGTTCCGGCAGTGTAGGGGGTCGTGCAGGGGGTGGTGTTTCAGGGTTTAGTGCAGTGGTGTTCGGGCAGTGTAGGGGGTCATGCTGGGGTGGTGTTTCAGGGTTTAGGGCAGTGCAGTGGTGTTCGGGCAGTGTAGGGTGTCGTGCTGAGGGGTGTTGTTTCAGGGTTTAGGGCAGTGCAGTAGTGTTTGGGCAGTGTAGGGGGTCGTGCAGGGGGTGGTGTTTCAGGGTTTAGGGCAGTGGTGTTCAGCCAGTGTAGGTAGTCTTGCTGGGGGTGGTGTTTCAGGGTTTAGGGCAGTGCAGTAGTTTTCAGGCAGTGTAGGCGGTCGTGCTGGGGCTGGTGTTTCAGGGTTTAGGGCAGTGCAGTGGTGTTCGGGCAGTGTACGGGGTTGTGCTGGGGCTGGTGTTTCAGGGTTTAGGGCAGTGCTGTGGTGTGCGGGCAGTGTACGGGGTTGTGCTTGGGCTGGTGTTTCAGGGTTTAGGGCAGTGCAGTGGTGTTCGGGCAGTGTAGGGGATCGTGCTGGGGGTGGTGTTTCAGGGTTTAGGGTAGTGCAGTGGTGTTCGGGCTGTGTAGGGGGTCGTGCTGGGGCTGGTGTTTCAGGGTTTAGGGCAGTGCAGTGGTGTTCGGGCAGTGTAGGGGTCGTGCTGGGGCTGGTGTTTCAGGGTTTTTGGCAGAGCAGTGGTGTTCGGGCAGTGTAGGGGGTCGTGCTGGGGGTGGTGTTTCAGGGTTTAGGGCAGTGCAGTGGTGTTCGGGCAGTGTAGGGGGTCTTGCTGGGGGTGGTGTTTCAGGGTTTAGGGCAGTGCAGCGGTGTTCGGGCAGTGTAGGGGTCTTGCTGGGGTGGTGTTTCAGGGTTTAGGGCAGTGGTGTTCGGGCAGTGTAAGGGGTCTTGCTGGGGGTGATGTTTCAGGGTTTAGGGCAGTGCAGTGGTGTTCGGGCAGTGTAGGGGGTCTTGCTGGGGGTAGTGTTTCAGGGTTTAGGGCGGTGCAGTGGTGTTCGTGCAGTCAATCAATCAATCACAGAATTTGTAAAGCGCACTACTTACCCGTGAGGGTCTCAAGGCGCTGGGGGAAAAAAAAGGGGGGGGGTGCTGCTACTGGTCGAACAACCAGGTCTTGAGTAGCCTCCTGAAGGTCAGCAGGTCTTGGGTCTGTCGTAGGGCTTAGTGGAAGGGTGTTCCAGGTCTTGGCGGCGAGGTGGGAGAAGGATCAGCCGCCGGTGGTGGTTCTTCGAATGCGAGGGACGGTGGCGAGGGAGAGGTCGGCGGAGCGGAGTTGGCAGTTGGGGACGTAGAAGAGGAGTCGTCTGTTGAGGTAGGCTGGGCCAGTCTTGTGGAGTGCCTTGTGTGCGTGGATGAGGAGTTTGAAGGAGATTCTCCTGTCGACGGGGAGCCAGTGCAGGTTCCTCAGGTGGGGGGTGATGTGGCAGTGGCGTGGGACATCGAGGATCAGGTGTGCGGAGTGTAGTGTAGGGGGTCGTGCTGGGGGTGGTGTTTCAGGGTTTAGGGAAGTGCAGTAGTGTTTGGGCAGTGTAGGGGGTCGTGCAGGGGGTGGTGTTTCAGGGTTTAGGGCAGTGCAGTGGTGTTCTGGCAGTGTAGGGGGTCATGCTGGGGGTGGGGTTTCAGGGTTTAGGGCAGTACAGTGGTGTTCGGGCAGTGTAGGGGGTCGTGCAGGGGGTGTTGTTACAGGGTTTAGGGCAGTGCAGTGGTGTTCGGGCAGTGTAGGGGGTCATGCTGGGGCTGGTGTTTCAGGGTTTAGGGCAGTGCAGTGGTGTTCGGGCAGTGTAGGGGGTCTTGCTGGGGGTGGTGTTTCAGGGTTTAGGGCAGTGGTGTTCGGGCAGTGTAGGGGGTCTTGCTGGGGGTGATGTTTCAGGGTTTAGGGCAGTGCAGTGGTGTTTGGGCAGTGTAGGGGGTCTTGCTGGGGGTAGTGCTTCAGGGTTTAGGGCAGTGCAGTGGTGTTCGTGCAGTATAGGGGGTCGTGCTGGGGATGGTGTTTCTGGGTTTAGGGCAGTGCAGTAGTGTTTGAGCAGTGTAGGGGGTTGTGCAGGGGGTGGTGTTTCAGGGTTTAGGGCAGTGCAGTGGTGTTCGGGCAGTGTAGGGGTCGCGCTGGGGGTGGTGTTTCAGGGTTTAGGGCAGTGCAGTGGTGTTCGGGCAGTGTAGGGGGTCATGCACGGGGTGGTGTTTCAGGGTTTAGGGCAGTGCAGTGGTGTTCGGGCAGTGTAGGGTGTTGTTCTGGGGCTGGTGTTTCAGGGTTCAGGGCAGTGCAGTGGTGTTCAGGCAGTGTAGGGGGTCGTGCTGAGGCTGGTGTTTCACTGTTTAGGGCAGTGCAGTGGTGTTCGGGCAGTGTAGGGGTCGTGCTGGGGCTGGTGTTTCAGGGTTTAGGGCAGTGCAGTGGTGTTCGGGCAGTGTAGGCGGTAGTGCTGGGGCTGGTGTTTCAGGGTTCAGGGCAGTGCAGCGGTGTTCGGGCAGTGTAGGGGGTCGTGCTGGGGTTGGTGTTTCAGGGTTTAGGGCAGTGCAGTGGTGCTCGGGCAGTGTAGGGGGTCATGCTGGGGGTGATGTTTCAGGGTTTAGGGTAGTGCAGTGGTGTTCGGGCAGTGTAGGGGGTCGTGCAGGGACTGGTGTTTCAAGGTTTAGGGCAGTGCAGTGGTGTTCGGGCAGTGTAGGGGGTCGTGCTAGGGGTAGTGTTTCAGGGTTTAGGGCAGTGCAGTGGTGTTCGGGCAGTGTAGGGGGTCATGCAGGGGCTGGTGTTTCAGGGTTTAGGGCAGTGCAGTGGTGTTCGGGCAGTGTAGGGCGTTGTGCTGGGGGTAGTGTTTTAGGGTTTAAGGTAGTGCAGTGGTGCTTGTGTAGTGTAGGGGGTCATGCTGGGGGTAGTGTTTTAGGGTTTAGGGTAGTGCAGTGGTGTTTGTGTAGTGTAGGGGTCATGTTTTAGGGTAGTGCAGTGGTGTTTGGGTAGTGTAGGGGGTCGTGCTGGGGGTAGTGTTTTAGGATTTAGGTTAGTGCAGTGGTGTTTGGGTAGTGTAGGGGGTCGTGCTGGGGGTAGTGTTTTAGGGTTTAGGGTAGTGCAGTGGTGTTTGTGTAGTGTAGGGGGTCGTGCTGGGGGTAGTGTTTTAGGGTTTAGGGTAGTGCAGTGGTGCTTGTGTAGTGTAGGGGGTCGTGCTGGGGGTAGTGTTTTAGGGTTTAGGGTAATGCAGTGGTGTTTGTGTAGTGTAGTGGGTCATGTTTTAGGGTAGTGCAGTGGTGTTTGGGTAGTGTAGGGGTCGTGCTGGTGGTAGTGTTTTAGGATTTAGGTTAGTGCAGTGATGTTTGGGTAGTGTAGGGGGTCGTGCTGGGGGTAGTGTTTTAGGGTTTAGGATAGTGCAGTGGTGCTTGTGTAGTGTAGGGGGTCGTGCTGGGGTAGTGATTTAGGGTTTAAGGTAGTGCAGTGGTGTTTTTGTAGTGTAGGGGGGTCATGTTTTAAGATGCAATGCTCCAATTCCTGACCAGTCTGCAATACATAAAACTGCAAAAAAACTAAAAATAAAAAGTGTTTTGCACACTTTTGTCATTGGGCTATATGTGGGCTATATCTGGGTAATATTTGGGCTACATTTGGGCTCTTTTTTCACTGGTGGCCACCTTGGAAGACTTCTTTGTTATGAAGTTTCCTAATTTCTTCATTTACTGCAGTCTCCTCAGTAGGAAATGCTTTCAGTTTTTTACTTTGATTCCATCAAGAAGGCATTCAGATGTGTCTCACATCTGCCATAAATTCAGAATGTTAGCACTCTAGTTGCTCATTAGATCACTGGAGTAAAGCTACTGCTCACCAGGGAGTTAACTGGTAGTCTGCTGCTGGTATTGAAAGTGATTGTTTCAGTCTGCATGTCAGAATTTTCTAATGAAATAGAAGAGGATTTGAGATCTCACTTAAAACATGCCCTAATTTTTCTTTCTGCAGCACTAACCATAATTTCTATTTTAAAAAGAACCCCTCATTTTGTTCCTTTTTAAATTAAATGTTTTAAGTGTTACCGGTTTATTCCAATCAAGATGGCTTCAGGTGTGCCATACTTTTGTCATAAGTAAGGCTGTTAGCGCTCTAGTTGTTTTTTAGAACACTCTGGGAAGCTGCAGTAGAACACAAAGGCATCAACTGGCAGGCTGCTCCTGTTGAAATATAACAGGAAGATATTTGAGATCACACTTGAAATATGTCCTAATTTTTCTTTCTACAGCACTAACCATAATTTCTATGACAAAATAAACCCCATCATTTTGTTCCTTTTTAAATTAAATGTTTTAAGTGTTACCAGTTTATTCCAATCAAGATGGCTTCAGGTGTGCCATACTTTTGTCATAAGTAAGGCTGTTAGCACTCTAGTTGTTCTTTAGAACACTCTGGGAAGCTGCAGTAGAACACAAAGGCATCAACTGGCAGGCTGCTCCTGTTGAAATATAACAGGAAGATATTTGAGATCACACTTGAAACATGTCCTAATTTTTCTTTCTACAGCACTAACCATAATTTCTATGACAAAATGAACCCCATCATTTTGTTCCTTTTTAAATTAAATTGTTTAAGTGTTACCAGTTTATTCCAATCAAAATGGCTTCAGGTGTGCCATTCTTTTGTCATAAGTAAGGCTGTTAGCACTCTAGTTGTTCTTTAGAACACTCTGGGAAGCTGCAGTAGAACACAAAGGAATCAACTGAAAGTCTCTGCCCTTGTTGGATGTACATGTTTTACTGAGAATGTCAGACTTCATTCTCACATGAGTGAGAAAGATAATGTGAATTTACAGAAAATATGCTCTCATTTTACCTTCTGGAGCACCTTCCAAACCTCCATGGGACAAGCATGAGAAAATAGTGTTCTCTCAAACATGATTCATGATATCCCAGCAGAAGGTTTTTCACATGGTAAAATCACCTTAGAATACACCACAATTCCTAAAATTAGTATGGTACCATCAACAAATAAATTCTACTGTAACTAAAGCCTGTTATCACCCTTTATAGTTCTCCTTTTGGTGACCCTCAAAATCTTCTATTCACTACAATGCATTTCAATGAGGTACTATCATTTATATTGGTCCCAAGATGGCTGCCAGCAATTCCAGGATGAAGTGCTGACAGCCAATCAGATCTCACAATGACATGTGTGGTTAGGCTCCGCCCAGATATATATGTGACTTTACTTTTGATTTTCTCAGGAACTACTGAACGGATTTACACCATTTAAGCAAAAGGCACGACACTGATCCAAGGGCTACCTCTTTGCCAAATTTGGTGTAATTCCGTTCAGCAGTTCGGGCTGTAACTGCGACTAAAGGTTCCTATGGAAAAATGAATGGGGAAAACGTGTTTTGGGACCCCCCTTTTTTCTCGGCCCCCGCTTGACGTATCATCCCGAGACTTTCAGGATAGGAGCGGACCGGAGCGCCCCAACAAGTTGGAAACTTTCGCGAAGATTCGTCAACCGGCGCCAACGTTATTTCAAATAGAATGTCACGGATTTCCTATGGATAATAGGTTTTAACTATAACTATCTACTGGCGACCGCCAGTAGGTAATATATATATATGTATATATTACCTACTGGCGGTCGCCAGTAGGTAGTTATAGTTAGGACCTCGTTTCTATTCAAAAAGCGTTTTTCTTTTGCCAATATCTTTGGC
>CAWUFW010028747.1:0-20709 GCA_963921515.1 Calotriton arnoldi | reverse complement strand
AGCCGTTGCTGTGCTACTGTGCATTTGCTAATCAACTGTGGAGCTGCTAACTTTGACACAGACAGTATACATTTCGCCTACCAGACCGCTTGACATCATGGGCAGCAGTACATCTCAGTTCCGTAAGTTACAGGTTTGCTGCTATGGTTACTCATACACACGTGCGTGGAGGTGACATCAGGGCATGGGCTTACGTGCGCCTGCGACGGCGTCCCACTTGTTGTTGCAATGTGGTGGCTACTGTGGACATGACACAGTCACTGGGGTCATGTTATTGGGGGATGCACTTGTTGTCCATGCAAAGGTCCTGGCACGGAAGTACAGAGGGAGGTGAGGTGACAGCTCTCACATACTACAGCCCGAACGATTACTGTCCACTGACCGGTGCATATGTTGATGGGCGCAGGATACATATTATGGCATAGTTGTGCGTGCAGTTATGTCCATGTGGTTGCCATGCACATTTCCCATGCCTCTGCCTCCCCTGTTCATGCAGAGTTACTGGATGTGATGAGGTAAAGAGTGCATGTCCCGAAAATATCCGATGTCATGGCAGTGTAGTTGATGGTGTGGTGTTAGTTGCAGGTTGTGTGGTATAGTTGTTGTACTGGTAACTGCTCAGTCCGTGCGGATGCCAAGCATGGGTACGGTGTGGGACATCATTGTTCAATTGGGGGTGTTGCGTCGGGGCCCGACGAATTGACAGGTTGTCAGGTATGCGATACCTTCCAGCAGGGCTTCCATGGCATTGGTGGTAAACATGGATGCCATCCAATGTAGCGGATGGTGGCTGTCAAGGTGTTGGTCGTAAGTTGTCCCTTGTAGGAGCATGATGGGACATGTTGGATGACATTCGATGAAACTGTGATCCAGAATCCGTCGTGTGGAGGCACAGTGGTCCCATTGCAGTGTGGGTCCGATTGCAGCCACATACGCCATGCCCCCATAGGCTGAACAGACCCTGTCGTGGACGTCCAGGGGTTGAACAGTTGTACCAGGTCCGCCATTGGACATGCAGGGTTGGAGAGACATAAATCCACAGGATAGTGGAAAGGACACCTCCGACAGTAGAAGACGGGGATGACGCAGCTGAACAATGCGATGCGGTAAGTTAGTCGGTAACTTACGTTCAGCAAGGCCAGATTTTCACATCCCAATATCTGTATCAGGTAATGTTTGTACAGCTTCATCTGTCCGGCGTAGTTGGGTAGGTGTGGTGCAAGTGCCATTTTGCTGAAGGGCGATGTGATGGCGTGCTCCGGCTGTCTGTGCAGTCTGCAGTGTGCAACCTCCGACGTTGCTGGGAATTCTGTTGTGGTCGTAGGGAGGCAGGGCTTGGGTTATAGTGGCTTGTGCGAAGGACACGGGCCCTCATCCCACATGCTTCTATGAATGGTCAAGGTCAGTGGTGTCTGACTCCTTCCCGATAACTTGCATGTGAACCACATGGGGGAGTGGTATCATTTCTTTTTTCCCTTCGGAATGTTCTTTCGTGTTATGCGCTATCTGCCCAGTGGACGGTTCCCTCTGCATGCCTGTGTTGGGCTTTTTTGGTATCATGAATGTGTTGTCCTGCTTGGATAGTTGAGCTGTGGTTTCGGTGTGGGTATGGAAGGCCATTCAGTGCTATCTCCTCTCCCGTGTGTGGGCGGCACGCTGCGTTTCCGCTATACGTTGGGCCTTGTGTGTGGGTGTTGTAATTGGAACCACCTGTTGTCGGTCCCCCGGGATCTTTGATGTTACGTATTGCATGTCTTGGTATTGGGTGCAGGGTGGTATCGGTGTTTCTGTGTGGTACTGGCGTACCTTTTTCCGACGGGGTCCATATTCTGCTGGCTGATGTTGCCGCCGCTGTGTGCTTCGCCATGTTTTGCACACAGGGGTGTGTCCTAATTTGGCGTGACATCACTGACATGTTCGGGTCAGTTGTGTGACGTCAGGTTGGCAACAGTGAATTGACGGTTGGCGACATGGCTGTGGCAGGACTGTCACGTGACATGTGCGTTCTGGGTGGGGCTGGTGTGTGTGGTGTTTGGTTGTGACCCTGTGTTGTTTGTGTGCGGCGCATACTTGGCGCTGCCGTTGGCCTATGCGTTGTGCGCATGTGTGGCTGCGTCGTCGCCGCTGCGCTGCGGGGGCCGTGACGGGGACGTTAGTTCCTGGTCCCAGGTGGTGTGTCCCCGGTTGTTGCGAGTTGTTACAATTTGCCCGGTGTGACATTTGTGGGTGCAGTGGTGGATGTGTCGCGTCCACGCAGGGGTGTCTGGGGGGCCATGTACAGTTTTACCGCACTTGCACTGCGTGAGGTGTTTGCGTGCCCTTGTTGTGTGTCTGCCTACCTGCGTCTCCGCGGTGCGTTGACTCCTAGGTTCTGCATCAGGTAGAGCATGGGGAGGGCCTGCAGTGCTGGATTCATGCTCGGGGGTCCGCCTCTTTGGTATCCGTACTGTGCGCTCGGGTTTCCGCCTTGCTTTCACGTGCGGTGTCTCTTAGCCGGGGGAGCTGTTTGGTTGTGGCATCGTAATTTGTACGCCGGGCGGTACGTGATTTCGTCGGGCGGTGTGTCTCCATTGGGCGGCGCCGCTACGTGAACGGGCGCACTTTGATGGCGGACGGCGTCGCTGGCTTACGGGCGGTGTTTGGCTGTCTTTTCACATCCTAATTGGGCGGGCGTGTGGGCTGCGGCGGGCGGACGGTAACTCTTGTTTTTGCATCCGCCAGCACGGCGGTGGTGCTTCCGCCCGCCATCCTAATGGGCCCCTAAGTATATAATTTTCAATTATTAAACAACGTTCAAATACCCACCCAAATAACCCTTTTCCCCTAAAATCCCTATCATCTACAAACAATATAATCAAATTATTAATATGTTTGTTTTCTCTTCTCAACAGAAATTACATCAAGAAAATAGAAAATAAAGCTTGAAATCATTTCCTGGACAATTTTATTTACATCAAACTAAACATTGTAAGTATATTCACTGAAATGTAACTGTATTTAATAAACATGTGGTATTTATTATATTAAAAATATTTTTTTTTAATTTTCCCTAGCATAAAACAAAACAACATGACTGAAGGTGCAGAATTTGTAATGTCACAAAAAAATAAAATGCTATTATGTTATATGGGGTATGTGTATACACAGGAGAAACAAACTGGCCTTAAAGTGTTTTGGAAGTGTAGCAAATACTACTCTAACAAATGCTATGGAAGAGCTACTACTCATGAAACTACTGTTCTTTCTGTAAAAGAACATAATCACCCCCCAAACATAACAGAGATTGAGGTTAGAGATGCTCTTGAAAGTATAAAAGAAGCAAGCACTAGTACTGATAAACACAACTACCCAAATACTAAAAGAGCAACTATTAAAAGTACCTCAACATGCATCAGGACAATTACCGTCCATAGCTTCTTTAAAAAGAACTATTGCCAGACAAAAAAAGCAACTACAAGTACTATACCTGCCCCTAAAACATTTGCAGAAGTAGTTATTCCACCAGAATTAAGCATTACTCACAGTAAAGAACCATTTATATTTTTTGATAACAAATGCCCAGATAAAAGAATAATTATGTTTGCTACTGCAAACAATTTACTTAAATTACAGCAATGTGACACCTGGATGATGGATGGAACTTTCAAAGTCTGTCCAAAACCATTTTACCAGCTGTACACAGTGCATGGATTGTACCAACATTCAAATATTCCATTCATCTATGCCCTATTACCAAATAAACAGCAAACTACCTACATAGATATACTCACTAAAATAAAAGAAGAAAGCAATAATTATTTTCCTTCAAAAATAATTATTGATTTTGAAATAGCCATGATAAATGCTATACTGAAAAATTATCCACACACAGCAATCCAGGGTTGCTATTATCATTTTAACCAGAGTCTCTGGAGACATCTACAAAAATCAACCCTATAGGGGCCGATTCCGATCTCGGCCGGTAGGGCTCCGAATCGGATTCGGCTTAACCGGATCCGATTCGGAGCCCTATTTCCCGACCGAATCGTACGCGCGTCCGGGCGAGCGAGTACGATGCGAAATCGCCGACCGACTCGTCCGGGCATCCCGACCGCTCCGACCGACTCGCTCCCGGCTCGAACCGCTCCGACCGACTCGCACGGACTCGACTCGCACCGCGCAATGGAGACGTTCCCCGGCCGGGTAAGTACGATGCGCGCCGCGAGCAGCTCCGACCGAGCCGCGCACTCCGGCTCGAAAGAGCTGTCGGAGCCGTACTTTGGGGGTCCGTGTCGGACCCCCCTGTATGACTAGCCGCGCGAGTCGCACACAGGGGGGACCCATGGGTCCCCCCTACCTGTGCGTGTACGGCGCGAGTCGCATCGACGCGTACCCGCTGTAGGGGGCGCCCTTGTTCGCCTCGCACCCATTGAGTCAATGGGAGCCCGCGTACGCGTTGTACGACCGGCTCCCATTGACTTCAATGGGAGTCCGACCGACTCGAGTCCGATAGCATACGTGCGCATCGTACTCGTTCGGTCGGACTGCACGAGTCCGATTCGGTCGGAAATCTCTCCGGGTCCGGCTCGGTCGGAGAGATTTCCGGCCCGAATCGGAATCGGCCCCTAAGTGTACAATATGCTACAGACAGTACTTTCGCCTACCAAATTAAAAAGCTAATAGCACTAGCATATGTACCTGTAACTGATGTAGCAGAGCACTACAATATTCTAATAGACAGCCCCTATTACAAAAGGAACGAAGACAAAATAAGCCCACTACTAGACTACTTTGAGGACACCTGGGTGGGAAGATTGCATAGATCAGGTCATAGAAGGCAACCTAAGTTCCACATTCCTTGGTGGAACGTGTACCTAAGTACCTTAAACAAAGAAGCTAAAACAAATAATAGTGTTGAAGGATGGCATAATGCCTTCCAAGCAACAACAAGCAAAGGTAAACCTACCCTACAAAAACTACTACAATCTATACAAAAAGAACAAAGCTATCAAGAATTACGGATGGAACAATCTGTAACTCAAATATGTCCCAAATTAACTAAACAAACTAAAAAAATGTTTGAGCTACTGCAAAGTCAGGTTACCCTATACCCATCAACAAGAGGCCTAGATTACCTATCCCTAATAGCCAAAAGCATTTTATAAACTAAAGTTCCACAGCTATTATACATTTTTTCGTTCACAAAACAAACACTTTACACACATATATTAATATTATATTTTCACAAATATTACTTATTTGTGATGTATATTTTTTTAAATAAAAAAATATATTTACAAATAAATAATATTTATCACAATATACTATAACACACTATTAATTTTAACAACATTTCCCACCCAATTAATTTAACAAAAATAGACTTACGGTTTATGTAGCTGTAGAAGATGTATTCCAAAAAGTAATAATCCTTGCATCTATCTGTTAATCCATGTTAAAGTTTAAAAAAGCCCCAAAAAAATTGCAAAAATCCAACAGGTCCTATATAAATCCATCCTGGCGAAATCCAAATAACGGAAACCCTCAAAAACCCGAAAAAGATACAAAAATATAAAAATCGCTCCAGGAAATACCGAAAAATAAAACAAACTGTAATAATAATATTAGTTTAACAAACTAATACACAGTTCTTTTTAAAAAAAAACGCGTCTGTGTCTCCAACGTAAAGTCGATTAAAATGAAGCTGCAAAAAAGATTGAAAGCATACCCACCCACACAAATACACCCAAATACATTCATTAAATACAATAACATGAATTTATATCAACAAAACAACACATATTTAGTCATATTATCGTCTGTCTACACTACGCCTCAAACACTAACTCACGACATCTCACTAAAATATAACTAACAAGTACAGCACACCAAAAACGCAACAACCTAACTATAAATACAATATATATGTCCTAACTACACTAAAACATAAGTATTAAGTTAGAAAAATAAGTAAAATTTCCCTTACCTTGCTCGACGCGACGCAGCTTCCAACCGCGAGCTTCTCCGATCCTCAATGACCCAAAATAACAGTACGCGGTTACAAAATAGTCCCTGTAAACTAAAAATGGCTGCTTAAATAAATGTTTAAAAAAGGAATAATGTTAAAAAAAGCATTATAGCAAAGTATAAATTTCACATATATTTTTCTTATGTTGTACACATTTTTCTCTATATTTAAAAATTATTATATATTGTATTATACTTTGTAAAGTTATAATAATAATTAATATAACAATATATTTATTATTATTATAATTGTATATGTTTTTTTAATTATAAAAAATACATATTAATTATGTAGAAATGGTAAATAAAACTTACCTGTTTAAAAAAAAATTTCATGCAATACAACAATGTAATAATTAATATTATTAATATTTTATATACTAATAATATTAATTAAAAATGTATTTACATGTAATAAAGTGCTAATTATTTGTAAATGATAAACAATATTCACTACAGCATTATAATGTTACAATATTAAATAATAAATAAACATACAATGCTTTACTTTGTGTATATATATGCCAAAAATAGTTATATAATTTGTATAAATATATTACAATGTTACAACTCTTGTAAAATAATAACATAACATTTTTTTTTCCTTAAAAAATTCAATTAACTAATAAATGTATGTAAAAAAAATTATGTTCCTTAAATAAAAATTGACATATTTTGTGTATTTTTAATAATTTCTATTCCATACTATAAATAAAAGAATTTGTTTTTTCTCTTTCTACCTACTTATACAAAAATAAAAGTTGTTTGAAAATAAAAAATGTCTAATTTTTTTTATATGTATATCTTATTATTAAATATTTTACTTAAATATATTAATATGATAAATGTACCATTTTAATTAACTATAAATAATCATATTGGTTTTTTTACTAGTAAATTATAAACTATACATCAATTACACAATAAAAATTCATTATCACTGCACATAATAAAACACATTTATATTTCTTCACATATAAAAACACATACAGTAATTTTCCTACAACTCTTTATATAAAAAAATAAATACACAGCAAATAACATATTTGTTATATAAATATTTTATATAAATAATAAATAATTCTAAAAATATATTTGTACATAAACATACATCACTAACTATTCCCAATACATTTAAACAATATTCATTGAAGGTGGTAAACATAAACAATATATAATTTACTCTTCCCACTACACTTAGAGGCGATTCAGATTCAGGCCGGAAATCTCTCCGACCCGAGCCGGACTCGGAGAGATTTCCGACCGAATCGGACTCTGGCAGCCCGACCGAACTGAGTACGATGCGCACGTATGCCATCGGACTCGAGTCGGTCGGACTCCCATTGAAGTCAATGGGAGCCAGTCGTACGACAGCGTGCCACGGGCTCCCATGTGACTCAGTGGGTCACGGCGAACAGGGCGCCCCCTACAGCGTGTTCGCGTCGATGCGAGTTCGCGCCCGTACATGCACAGTGTGGAGGGGACCCATGAGGTCCCAGTGTGCGACTCGCAGCGGCTACGCGTCCAGGGAGTCCGACACGGACCCAGAGTGCGGCTCCGACAGCTCCTTGGAGCCGGACTGCGCGGAATCGATCGGAGCGGTCGACGTGCGCATCGTACTTACCCGGCCGGGGAACGTCTCCATTGCTGGCGGTGCTGACGTGCGTCCCCGTGAGAAGTCGATTCGGACGATCGGGTTCTGCGAGCGAGTCGGTCGGCGATTCCGCGCGTCGCACGTCATCGTACTCGCTCGCCCGGACCTTACGTCTGCGAATCGGTCGGAAATAGGGCTCGAATCGGATCCGGTGCCGTATCAGGCCGAGATCGGAATTCGCACTCCATTAGACATTAAGTAATTAAGAAAATTACTAAACAGTTAACCATATATAAATTACTATTCCCAATACAGTATGTATTAAATAATAAAAACTGCTGTACATTAAACAAATTTAAATTACTATTCCCACTCCAGTCAGTATTAATTCAGGAAGGTGCTGGACACTAAACATATCGAACAATTGACTATTCTCTACTCCAGTAAATATTAAATCAGGGAAGGTGCTGCACATTAAACATATATAAATGTACGCATTCCCACTCCAGTCAGTATTAGGTCTGAGAAGGTGCTGGACATTAAACACATAATAATTACTATTCCCACTCCAGTCAGTATTAAGTCAGGGAAGATGCTGGACACTAAACATATAACAATTACTATTCTCACTTCAGTGAATATTAAGTCAGGGAAGATGCTGGACATTAAACATATATAAATTACTATTCCCACTCCAGTCAGTATTAGGTCTGAGAAGGTGCTGGACATTAAACCCATAATAATTACTATTCCCACTCCAGTCACTATTAAGTCAGGGAAGATGCTGGACACTAAACATATAAAATTACAATTCCCACTCCAGTCAAAATTAAGTCAGAGAAGGTGCTGGACATTAAACATATATAAATTACTATTCCCACTCCAGTCAGTATTAAGTCAGGTGAAGTGCTGGACATTAAACATATATAAATTACTATTCCCACTCCAGTCAAAATTAAGTCAGGGAAGGTGCTGGACATTAAACATATATAAATTACTATTCCCACTCCAGTAAATATTAACTCAGGGAAGGTGCTGGACATTAAACATATATAAATTACTATTCCCACTCCAGTCAGTATTAAGTCAGGGAAGATGCTGGACATTAAACATATATAAATTACTATTCCCACTCCAGTCAGTATTAAGTCTGGGAAGGTGCTGGACACTAAACACATAATAATTACTATTCCCACTCCAGTCACTATTAAGTCAGGGAAGATGCTGGACACTAAACATATAAAATTACTATTCCCACTCCAGTCAAAATTAAGTCATGGGAAGGTGCTGGACATTAAACATATATAAATTACTATTCCCACTCCAGTCAGTATTAACTCAGGGAAGGTGCTGGACATTAAACATATATAAATTACTATTCCCACTCCAGTCAGTATTAAGTCAGGAAGATGCTGGACACTAAATATATATTTTTACAATTTTAACAACCTCACCATTTTCCCCTAATAACCCAACATCCCAGTACTAAAAACAACTATAATTTCAATTTTTAATTAACTTTATTTCTTCAAATTAATTCCAAATTTTTACTTTTGAATTTAATAATTAATTTTAGAATAATATTTAAATAACACTCCCCACCCTTATCCCCTAATAACACAACATCACACTTCTAAAAAACAAAATATATTTCCTTTTTATAATTTCACTTTTTAATTTTTAAAAATTTGCTATTTAAACTTTTTTATTTAAATATATAAACTCATATAACTAATTTTAAAACACTCCCCAACCTTCTCCCCTAATAAGACAATATCCCACTCTAAAAACAAAAAATTATTTTCGAATTTTAGATTTAGGGGCTCATTACGATACCCGGCGTAAAAAAATCCGCCAGGCATGGAAGCGGCAAAAATCCGCCCGCACACACCGCCTGAACACCGACCACGCCATTATGAGTACACAAACCGAAAACCGCCATCGGCGGAAAAATCACACAAAATACCGCCCGCCATCGTCCGAGTCGGAGTCAAACCGCCCGCCACGGACGGAAACACGCACGACAACACAAAACCGCCCGCCCACACGGCCGACACACCGCACGTGAAATTACGATCGCACCGCCATGAGCGCGGAAAACAACAAATATACCGCCCGCCAGCGCAAACAACGCCGATGAGAATCGACACGGCAGAAGCCATGGCGCCACGTACCTGCACAGAAACCATCCGCACACAAAACCAATAGCACACAACATGGCCAACAAGTCCACACAGCAAGGCACGCACAAATACACAAGCACAGTACACATCCCGAAAACACCCCCCGGACAAACAAAAAATACAAAGGCCAGAACCCCAGACACAACACACCTGAAAACAACAGACCATGAGGACACACCCACATAGGTGAGTACAAAAGCAGCACTCCCACAGACCACAACCCCTTGCTACATTGCAAACCAGAGAGGAGAGGAGAGGACACAGTGACACAGCAAGGACAGCAGCACACCACAGAAACGCACACATCACTACCACCACCACCACCACCACCACCACCACCACCACACCCCGGCACCACAAACCCCCTGCACATTACACAACACACACCGCACCAGCACCACAAACACCATGGCACCACAAAGGATGCCCAAGTTCACGCCCATGGAGCTGACGGTCATGGTCGACGAGATCATCAAGGTGTACCCACAAATCTATGGGAACATGGTCCAGCACACACCACTAGCCACCAGAAACAGAATGTGGAACCGGATCGTAGACCAGGTCAATGCAGTCGGGACCCTGCCCAGGAACAGAGTCGAGATAAACAAACGTTGGAATGACGTAAAGAGCCTGGTCAAGAAGAAGGAGGGCAAAAACAGAGAGCTGGCTGCCGTCACTGGCGGAGGGAATCCCGCGCTCTTTAAGACCTTCAAAGCGTGGGAGGAGAAGGTGCGAGTCGTAATCCATCCGGAGATCCTCGCCGGATTAGCAGGGGGAGTGGAGGCTGGTAAGTACAAACTAATGTATACCAGCACACCGCTATGTACTCACATGCGCAACTACCATGCCACAGCTCCCAGGGACAAACACCCCCATGTCCAGCACACAATACACAACACATCACACACACATGCAACAGACACTACCACACACAGCCCAAACCGAACAACTGTAAGATGCGTGGGGACATGTGTACACTAAGCCAGCCACGTAACCACCAACAGGTCCCCAAATATGCCAGAAGCGCCACAACGAGCACCCACCACACCCATGTGTCCGCCACAGCTGCACTAACCGACAAGTAACAGGTAAGTGGCAGGAACACAAAGTGCAGTGGGTGGGAGGGTGGACAGCCCAAGTACAACACACACCAGGCCCCAGTCCCACAGCACAGCAAGGAGGAGCATCCCCCACACCCCACAGCCACGTGTCAGCCACCGCAGTGCACAACGACAGCCGAAAGGCAGACATCACGGTCCACAGCAATCGGTGTCAGTGGGTGTACAGCCACCCCACGACCCACAACACCCCCCACCCCCACAGACCTGCAACATGGAGCACCCCCGCTTAGAGCCATGTGGCATCCAGTACAGTGCACGCACGAACAACTTGCAGGTGGGAAACTGGACAGGGCTGGATTACTGGAGGCATGAGGACCATAACACCACCAACACATGGGACATGTCACGTAGCACACGGACACGCAGCACCGCCCACCGTCACGAACAAGTGAACAATGTGCACACGGACATGAACAGCAGACTCACACCCCACATGACCCATCACAGACATAGCAACACCCAAGGAGCCACGTCTGCATGCACAAGCCACACTGAATATAGTCCCACACGGCAGCCACTGTGCAACTCATCACACACAACCGAAACACCATTGAAGTCCTGTCCATGTAGCCCCCACTGCCTGTCAACCCCACACCCCACAACTACGCCTATGTAAGACAAACAACACTAGACGCAACAGAGCGGAACAACAGAAATGCACACGAACACCACTGAACCCATCAAACTCACAGACACACCATGCACATACAACATACCATCCATCCCATCCGTCAGCCCCAGTCACATGAAAGGCATGTCATCCGCACAGCTGCCACACATACAGCAGTCACGCTAAGACACATGCCCATGACCAACCATGTGCCAGAAGTCAATTAAGCGCACGACACACTGTGAGCAACAACACACAACATGGGCCACACCCCCCCGAGCACTGCAGTGATGCACATGGCACAGGGCAGCACGCACACCAAGGAGATGGGACAACTGCAATACGTTGGCTGGCACACAACTATCACTCACTCATAACGATGCGTCCAATGCCATGTCCAGTAACCACAACAGACAGCAAATATGCAGGGCATGTCAGGCATGCACACACCTCAGACCATGCACTGTCATGCTGCCACAACACATGTCACGTTCGGCACCCATGGCTCACAGCATGTACCCCAAAAGCATATCCCCTCCCAAATGCGAATCTGGGGCATGGCCCCCATGTTGCCATATGCGTTCCTAAGCGTCCCATTTGAACTCCAAAAGCAAAGTACAAACCAGACCCAGGATGGGCCAGGAGCCCGCATACACCAGAGTCACAATGAGTAGGGGCACAGCAACACACCCATCGGCATGGCCAATCCGTCCCATGCCACATGTGCACAGCACACAGTCCCATTGCCTAGCACACACAACTACAGATGCCACAGCCACACACTCGCCTCCGGGAAACCCATGTACGAGATTGCACGAACTGCCAATGTCAGACGACTAATACATACTTCGCCAGGTGCAACACAATAACAAATCTCATTCTCTCCACAGGTGACGAACTGCTGGACGCTGGGGATGGAGACAGCAGCCAGCACAGCCAGCCTACAAGCCCCCAACGAGGACACACGGATCTGGAGGATCTGTCCACCTCTTCGGACACGGACCACCAAGCTGGCCCATCTGGCGTGGCAGGGCCCAGCCGCTCCCCAGGACCCCTCCTACCCACCAACCCATCATCCAGGGATGCTGAACAGTCCCAGTCCCCTGCTGCCACTGTCGTTGCGGCCACACCCACGGTCATTGCGGCCACTACCACTGCCGCAACCGCCACCATCGCCGCACCGACCACCACCGCCTCCACCACCACCACGTCTTCGCTGGCACCAGCCCCAGCGCAGGTGGTGGCCCGGCCGACTGGATCCACCCTGGGAGCCACAGCGAGGACCGTGGTGAGCAATGTGGCTAGTGGGCAGGCCGGTGGCAGCAGGACTGGTAGGAGGAGCAGGGTCAGGGAAACGCCAGCCTCCCTGGGAGCCATGCCCTGCCTCAAATGGCCAGAGTCCTTGGGGCCTATGAAGAGGCCCAAGGACAATGGGTCAGGTCTGCTACAGACACGCGGGAGGTGCTGGGGGTGCTGAGGTCCATGGACGCCCATATGGGCCAATTCGTGTCCCGTATGGACCAACTCGTGGACCTCATGGGCCAGCTGGTGGTGGCGGTGGGGTCACAGGCAAGGCCAGCAACACCACCTCCGCCACCACCTGCTAGGGCGCAGGGTCGGGCAGCAGTGTCCACTTCCCCTGCGTCCACAGCCAGTGAGCACACCTCACCCACCACCAGCAGGTCGCCACCACACACCCCCTCCCAAACGTGGAAGGGGCCGTCCGAAGAGGAAACAGATCTCCCGGGAGGACTTCGCACGCTCCAGTCGCAAGTGAGGCAGCCAGCCAGCCTTCCGCCAGCCTTCCTTGACCAGCCACTGCATTGACTTGCTCTACGATCCCACTCCACACAGCCATCTGGATGGCATGTGTGTGTTGGACTATGGACATAGAACCAGTGGGTACACCCTGATCATCACGCAGCCATGACCGACAGCTCATTGTCACTGCACGCACCACTTTTGTCATCACCTTACACACAATCACATGTCACAGTTTGTAATAAATGCACCTTTTTCACTAACTGCTGTTTGTGCCCTGTGTTTTATTTGTACGGAATACAACGGCCACCTTGGGCGGAAGGGCACCTGATGCGTGGCATGGCAATGGAATCCGGAGGGCCTGTAGGGACCTAGGGGTGGGAGACAGAACAGGAGCACATTCAATGAGTGTGTCACACACCCATCACACAGTACATGTCAACAACTACAAGCAATGTACACACATCGCACAGAGCAATAGGGCACAATGCCACAGTCACCAACAGTGGCATACTACCCTGGCCATGGAGCGTTGACACACTGCACGCAGTGAACATACGGCCACCCTGACACAGCACACACACACCTGCATAGATACAGACACATCATCCGTCGTACATGGACACTCACCGTCAAGTGAAGTAGCGGGCGATGAGCTGCTGGCGCACATTCCCAGCTTCCTCCTCTCCGCTGTCCACCTCACTCGAGCTGTCCTGGTCTGCGGGCTGGGGCCCTGGTTGATCTCCGTCATCCACAATGAGGGGGATCTGCTTCCGAATGGCCAGATTGTGCAGCATGCAGCACGCCACCACTATCTGGCACACCTTCTGTGGGGAGTACGCCAGTGCACCCCGGTGCGGTCCAGGCACCTGAACCTGGACTTGAGGAGGCCAAAGGTACGCTCGACCACACGTCTGGTCCTCCCATGTGCCTCATTGTATCGATCGTCTGCTGGGGTGCGAGGATTCCTCAATGGACTGAGCAGCCATGCCCCATTCGGATACGCAGAGTCACCTGGGTGTGAGGGACACAGAGAACCGTTGCTATTCCAACTGGACAGGGGACAGCATCGCACAACCAGCACGCTACACCACTCCACATACTCACCGACAATACAGGCACGATCCTGTTGCAGATTGGCCATCAGTCGTGGCAAGATGCTGTTGCGCATTATGTGTGCGTCATGGGCCGAGCCTGGAAACTTGGCACACACGTGGGTGATCACCATGTCCGCAAGGCACACCACTTGCACATTCAGGGAGTGCGTGTGCTTCCTGTTGCGGTACAGGTGCTCAGTGGCCTGTGGTGGAACAAGGCCAACATGTGTGCAGTCAATGGCTCCCACGACGTGTGGGATTCTGCCAAGGGCATAGAATGCACCCTTCACTGCCGCCAATTCACGAGCCCTGGGGAAGCGGATGTACCTGTTCCGGTACAGCATCATGGCTGCCAGTACATCCCTCAGCACCTTGCTGAACATGGGCTGGGACATCCCTCCTCCACTGCCCACTGTGTGCTGGAATGACCCAGTGGCGAAGAAATGCATGGCGGCCATCACCTTAGCCGTGGGGGTGACAGCAGTCGGATACACCCCTGCGGGGACGGAGATGGGGCTCTAACATGGCACACAGTCGATGCAGGGTTGGCCTGTCCAGCCGAAACTTCCTGATAACCTCTGTATCGTCCATGTCCGCCAGCAATTGGTATGGGCGGTCAATGTTCGGTCTCCGCCTGGGGTAAATGGCAGAGGACACATGTCAAAGCAACACGGCACATAGCAATTTCGCATACACATCACTGACATGACTGAGCAAGCACATGAGCCACAGCCCAGCTGTCAAGCTGGGACGGCACGGCCACAATACACTTACACAGGTCTCCCAACAATGGCAATGGCAAGTGAGACATACCACTGCCATGTGCATGCACATGGGGATCTAGGCCCCAATGACTTGCGGGGCGTGCTGATGGGGACTGACTGCATATTCGTCAAGCGGCAACGCCACAGCAACATGAGTGTCTGCTGAGCATGGAACTGCTTCCGAGGCTGGATGAGTATGGCACACGACGACCGACGATGTGGGCACGGGCTGAGCGGCCAATACAAGTGGGACCTGTGGCACGAGGGGATATGAGACAGTAGTAGGTGTCAGCACTGCACCCTATGTACAGCACTGTACGGATCACAGCTCCCGAAACATTGACTGGTGTCCACATTGACAGCCCCATGCCAAGACGGCTGTGTGCTTGCAGTCACACGTCACAGGTGAGAGGTTACATTGCACGTGCCAGGTGGCAGACGTACATAGTGGGAGCTGGCATGTGTGTGCATGTGTCTCCTGTTCAGGATCCACCAGATGGGCGCTGACTCTGTACTGACCATTGGACACAGCATGTTCCGTGGAAGGCTTGTGTGTGTGGGATGGTGGCACTGGATGTGCCTCCGTTGGGTGGGGGGCCATGCACAGGGCGGGTACGTCGATGATTGCGCATTGTTGGTCACGGTGGGTGCACCAACTAAGATGTGTTGCCCTGTGTTCAATTCCTATGTCCGCATGATGATGGACTGTGGATGTGGGCAGACTACACATTGGTCGATGTGCTGTCTATATGCATGTGCCTTCACACCAGGCACAGCTGCCCCTGCACATGTGACCCCTGCTGGACTCGCTGCTGGGTCTGTGGAGCTGATGCACCTTCTGCGCGTGGGGCGGACAGCTCTCCTCACTTCCCTCATTGCGCATGTCATGTCTTTGCCGCAGGTGACATGGATCATGGAGGGCCCACATGTACGCGTGGGTAGGCTACACATGATTGTTCACTGGTCGCCACCCCCAGTCAGTGTTTCGAATGGGAAGGTTGTCGTGCTGGTGGTATGTTCGATGTGGCGGATGGGCGGGCCTAGGTGCGGGCTTACATTCCGGACATGGGGGGTAGTTGGATTGGCGACTAGTTGCAGTACACACGGGACACGTCTCTTCCTTTCCACATCTGGGTCATCCCTTGTACTAACTGACAGTGATACAGTCATCTTCGCCCCAGCCCTCATGTCCTCCCCTCGCTCCCCCAATATGCATGCTCACCTGCGAGGCTAGCGCTTGCACAGGCAGCCCCAAGCTCGCACCAGAGAGGGCAAGGAGTGTATGTGTGGGTCCAGTTGCACGAGTGGGCTGTCTCAGGGTATGATGTGTGGCGGGACGCCCGTCCACCTGCGTGGTGCCCCAAATGGAGACCCGGCCTGCATGGACTATGCATCACAGTCTTCGCCTTCCGGATCCGCCACCTGCGACACCCAGTGGCTGTGGCTGCCCTTGCGGCCAGGCCGCGTCCGTCTGTGGCTGATGGCCCACACATTCACTCTTTGGCCTCTCTGGGGAGGGCTCGGGGGTGGTGGCGCACGCGCTTGCACTTAGTCGCAATGGCATGTGGCGTGGTTGGTATGATGGGCAATGGATGGGATGGTGCGAGCCACCTCCCGTGACGTCAGTGCTGCTCGTGCTGTGGTGCGTCCCCCTACACTTCCATTTGACTTGTGCCATGCTAGACGTTGAGGTTCTATTGCCTGCGTGATATGACCAGGAGGAGCGCGAGGAGACCTCTCACACACCATGCTCCACTGCCATCCCGTGCCCTGTATCGCCTGTGCGGATTGACTATGTTGGGGTTACACCTGGTCGACTGGGGCTGTGTGTGCCTTGTCAAGGGGCATGGCGGGCGCACAACAGGATCCAGCTTGTCCACAGAGGGTGGGCTGAGGTGCGCCTGGTACCGCCTTGTACGTGTGCCCGGCTGCTGTGCACACACGTGTTCACTCCCCCGACAGGTGTCCTCTCACAATGCCCAGGGAAGCGGTGGTGTACTGTTCATGAGCCCTCCCAACACGGCGTGCTCCAACTTGGCATGTGCGCATCTACCCGTCGCACCCACCCACCTGAGCACTGCGTCCATACGACTTCACACGACACATGTGTGTCTTCCACAGTAGTGCTACTCATTTGCGTTGACATCCAATACCAGTGGACTACATGGTCATGTCACGACTGCCGTGTACTTTCACATACTCTCATCCTCTCTCATTCGTACTTGTGAAATGAGTCAGCGGAGACAGTTTTGGTTTCAAACATTATATTGAGTCATCTGTCCTCTGTGATGCAGTATAGTGGACACTACTGGCAGCGGAATACATGTTGAGGATATACTGAGCATGATAACAAATGGGATAGGGTGTGGGGTTACATCTGCTTGGCCAAGGCTGTGCTAATGTACATTTACGTATAGCTGCGGAGCTGCGGACTTTGACACAGACGGTATACATGTAGCCTACCAGACCGCTCGGCATCATGGGCACAGTCCATCTCAGTTCCATGTGACAGGTTTGCTGCGGTTGTTCCTCATGCACGCGTGCATGTGAGATGACATCAGGGCATGTGCTTGCGTGCATGCAGCGGCGTGCCACTTGTTGTTGCACTGTGGTGGTTACTGGACATGTCACAGTCACTGGGGTCGTGTTGTTGTTGTATGCACTTGTCGTCCATGCAAAGGTCCTGGTATGGGATTCCCGGGCGGGGGTGGGAGGGGTGCAGCACCCACAGACTCCAGGCGACCTATTCATGTCCACTGAGCGGTGTGTGTGTCCATGTGCGCTGGATCCATGTCGTGTCCTGGTTGTTCGTGCAGTTCCGTCCATGTGGGTGCGATGCACAGAGCCCATGCCACTGCCTCCCACGATGCATGCGGTGTTCCTGGATGTGATGGGGAACAGTGTGCATGTCCCGGTCATATCCGATGTCATGGCGATGTCGTTGATGGTGTGGTTACAGTTGCCGGTCGTTTGGTATGGCTGTTGTGGTGGTGACTGGCCAGTCCGTGCGGAAGCTGAGCATGGGTGCGGGGTTGGACTTCATAGGTCACTCGGGGAACCTGCGTTGTGGTCCGACGTATTTACAGGTTGTCAGGTATGCGATGCCGTCCAGCAGGGCTTCCATGTCATTGGTGGTGTACATGTTTGCCAGCCAATGAAGCGGATGGTGGCTGTCAAGGTGTTGTTCGTAGGTTGTCCCTTGGAGGACCATGATGGGGCATGCTGGGTGACATTCGATGTAGCTGTTCTCGATGATCCGTCGTGTGGAGGCACAGTGGTTCCATTTCAGTGCGCGTGCGATGTTGGCCACATACGCCATGCCCCCATAGGCAGAGCAGGCCCTGTCGTGTGCGTCCAGAGGGAGGAGTAGTGGTAGCAGGTCCGCCTTCAGACATGCCGGGTTGGAGAGGCATATCTCGACGGGATGCTGGTAGGGACACCTCCGACAGTAGAAGACGGGCATGACGCAGCTGAACAATGTGATGCGGTAAGTCAGTCGGTAACTTACGTTCAGCAGGGACAGGAGATCGCATCCCAATGTATGTATCGTGTTGGTTTGGTACAGCTTGAGCTGTTCGGCGTAGTTGGGTAGGTGTGTTGCGGTTGCCATTTCGCAGCGGTTCGTAGAGGTGGCGTGCTCCGGCTGTGTGTGCAGTCTGCAATGTGCACGCTCCGGGGTTGCTGTGAGCTCTGTGTAGTCGTGGGGAGACAGGACTTGTGTTCTGTTGGCTTGTTTGGAGGACACGGGCCCTCTTCCCACATGCTTCTCAGACAGTTCAAGGTCGGTGCTGTGTGACTCTTCCAATTAACTTGCATGTGGCCGACATGGGGGAGTGTTTTCTTCTTTCTTCCCCGTCCGTTGTGTGCTTCTGTGATATGCGCTATCTGCCCTGTGGTCGGTCTCCTCGGCATGCCTGTGTTGGTCTATTCTTGGACAATGGCTGTATTCACCGGCTTCTGTCGTAGGGGCTGTGGTTTCGGTGTTGGAATGGAAGGTCATTCAGTGCTGTCTGCTCTCCCTTGTGTGGGCGGCAGGCTGCCTTTCCGCTCTGCGTTGGGCCTTGTGTGTGGATGTAATTCTTGGGCCACCTGTTGTCGGTCCCCGGGCTCTTTGGTGTTCCGTTTCATGTGTCTTGTTCATATGTGCAGGGTGGTATGGGTTTTTCAGTGTGGTACTGGCGTTCCTCTTCCCGAAGGGGCCCTGCTTCTCCTAGTTGGTGTTGCCGCCGCTGTGTGCTTCGCCATGTTTGTTACACTGGGGTGTGTCCTGCTGTTGCGTGACTTCACTGACATGTGTGCGTCGGTTGTGTGGCGTTGGGTGTTGTCCGTGAATTGGGCGTTGGGGACATGTCTGTGGCCGGCCTGTCACGTGTCATGTGCGTTCGGGGTGGGGCTGGTGTGTGTGCTGCTTGGTTGTGTCCCTGTGTCTGTGTGCGACGCATGCATGGCGCTGCGGTTGGCCTCTGCGTTGTGCGCATGGTGGCGGCGTCATCGGCGCTTTGGGGCCGTGACGGGGTGGTTGGTTCCTAGTCCCAGGTGGTGTGTACACATGTGTTCTGCGATGTTAGGATTTGGCCTGTGTGTCATATGTGGATGCAATGGTGGATGTGTAGTGTGCACGCGCTGGTGGGGGTTGTCCGCTTTTCCGCCCTTGCACTGTGTGCGCTGTTTGCGTGCACTTGTTGTGTGTGTGCCTACCTGCGTCTCCGCGGTACGTTGCGTCCTTGGTGGTGCATCAGCAGAAGCATGGGAAGGGCCTGCAGTGCTGGATTCATGCCCGGGGTGCCGCTTCTTCGTTGTCCGTGCTCGGCGTCCGTGTTTCCGCCTCTCTTTCACGTGCGGTGTCTCTTTGCCGTGGGAGCCGTTTGTTTGCGGCATCGTAATTTATGCGCCGGGCGGGACGTGTTTCGCCGGACGGTGTGTGTCAGCTATGCTGCGCCGCTACGTGTGCGGGCGCACTTTGATGGCGGACGGTGTTGCTGGCTTGCCGGCGGTGTTTGGCCTGCTTTTCGCATCGTAATTGGGCGGGCGTGTGGACTGCTGCATGCCGGCGGTAACTGGTGGTTTTGCATCCGCCAGCACGGCGGTTGTGCTTCCGCCCGCCATCGTAATGGGCCCCTTATATATTTCATATAATTTAATTATTTCCAAAATTGAAATTTCTAATTTACAATATATTAAATTATTAGCTAAATTTAAACTAATATTTTTAAAATACTACCCACCCTTATCCCCTAATAACCCAACATCCCGCTCCTAAAAGAAAACATATATTGTATATCTTTATTATAAATTTCGTTTTTTTAAATAATTTCTAATTTTAAAATAAATTTTAAATTAATATCTAAATTGTATCACTAATATTTTTAAAATACTACCCACCCTTATCCCCTAATAACCAAACATCCCGCTCCTAAAATAAAACATATATTTTAAATTTTTAATATAAATTTCGCTCTTGAAATTAATTTCTAATTTTAAAAAAATTAAATTAATATCTAAATTTACACTAATATTTTTAAAATACTCCCCACCCTTATCCCCTAATAACCAAACATCCCGCTCCTAAAACA
>CAWUFW010028746.1:0-20710 GCA_963921515.1 Calotriton arnoldi | reverse complement strand
ACCCCCAGTACATGAGATCTGGGCCTCACGTCCGTCGTTATGCGCTCACCACTGCCATTCCGGTTTGGACCCAGCCATATGCAAATCAGTCTTGACCCTGTTCCTTGTGGGAACAGTCAGCCCGAACTGCCAAGCCAGGTCCTCCCTGGACCGGAAACAAGCATCCTGGGACCGGTTTCAGGGCATCACCCTTCTTCAGCCAGGCTAGCTTGAATCCAGTGGTGTAGTGAGCACGGGACCCGTCTGGGCATACCCTTCCCACTTGGGGCGACAAATGCAAAAGAAACAATTGATGGACGGAATGCTGGACAATGCAAACATTCACCCCCAGTCACAAGGATCTGGGTTAAATCCATCATTCTTTTGCTCACCACACCACCCCAGTTTGGACCCAGCCATATGCAAATCAGTCTTGACCCTGTTCCTTGTGGGAACAGTCCAGCCCGAGACTGCCAAGCCAGGTCCTCCCTGGACCGGAAACAAGCATCCTAGGACCGGTTTCAGGGCATCACCCTTCTTCAGCCAGGCTAGCTTGAATCCAGTGGTGTAGTGAGCACAGGGACCCACGTCTGGGCATACCCTTCCCACTTAGGGGCTGACAAATGCAAAGAAACAATTGATGGACGGAATGCTGGACAATGCAAACATTCACCCCAGTCACAAGGATCTGGGTTAAATCCATCATTCTTTTGCTCACCACACCACCCCAGTTTGGACCAGCCATATGCAAATCAGTCTTGACCCTGTTCCTTGTGGAACAGTCCAGCCCGAACTGCCAAGCCAGGTCCTCCCTGGACCGGAAACAAGCATCCTAGGACCGGTTTCAGGGCATCACCCTTCTTCAGCCAGGCTAGCTTGAATCCAGTGGTGTAGTGAGCACGGGACCCACGTCTGGGCATACCCTTCCCACTTGGGGCGACAAATGCAAAAAAACAATTGATGGACGGAATGCTGGACAATGCAAACATTCACCCCCAGTCACAAGGATCTGGGTTAAATCCATCATTCTTTTGCTCACCACACCACTCCAGTTTGGACCCAGCCATATGCCAAATCAGTCTTGACCCTGTTCCTTGTGAGAACAGTCCAGCCCGAACTGCCAAGCCAGGTCACTCCCTGGACCGGAAACAAGCATCCTAGGACCGGTTTCAGGGCATCACCCTTCTTCAGCCAGGCTAGCTTGAATCCAGTGGTGTGGTGAGCACGGGACCCACGTCTGGGCATACCCTTCCCACTTAGGGGCGACAAATGCAAAGAAACAATTGATGGACGGAATGCTGGACAATGCAAACATTCACCCCAGTCACAAGGATCTGGGTTAAATCCATCATTCTTTTGCTCACCACACCACCCCAGTTTGGACCCAGCCATATGCAAATCAGTCTTGACCCTGTTCCTTGTGGGAACAGTCCAGCCCAGACTGCCAAGCCAGGTCCTCCTGGACCGGAAACAAGCATCCTAGGACCGGTTTCAGGGCATCACCCTTCTTCAGCCAGGCTAGCTTGAATCCAGTGGTGTAGTGAGCACGGGACCACGTCTGGGCATACCCTTCCCACTTAGGGCGACAAATGCAAAAGAAACAATTGATGGACGGAATGCTGGACAATGCAAACATTCACCCCAGTCACAAGGATCTGGGTTAAATCCATCATTCTTTTGCTCACCACACCACCCCAGTTTGGACCCAGCCATATGCCAAATCAGTCTTGACCCTGTTCCTTGTGGGAACAGTCCAGCCCGAACTGCCAAGCCAGGTCCTCCCTGGACCGGAAACAAGCATCCTAGGACCGGTTTCAGGGCATCACCCTTCTTCAGCCAGGCTAGCTTGAATCCAGTGGTGTAGTGAGACACGGGACCCACGTCTGGGCATACCCTTCCCACTTAGGGCGACAAATGCAAAAGAAACAATTGATGGACGGAATGCTGGACAATGCAAACATTCACCCCCAGTCACAAGGATCTGGGTTAAATCCATCATTCTTTTGCTCACCACACCACCCCAGTTTGGACCCAGCCATATGCAAATCAGTCTTGACCCTGTTCCTTGTGGGAACAGTCCAGCCCGAACTGCCAAGCCAGGTCCTCCCTGGACCGGAAACAAGCATCCTAGGACCGGTTTCAGGGCATCACCCTTCTTCAGCCAGGCTAGCTTGAATCCAGTGGTGTAGTGAGCACGGGACCCACGTCTGGGCATACCCTTCCCACTTAGGGCGACAAATGCAAAAGAAACAATTGATGGACGGAATGCTGGACAATGCAAACATTCACCCCCAGTCACAAGGATCTGGGTTAAATCCATCATTCTTTTGCTCACCACTACCACCCCAGTTTGGACCCAGCCATATGCAAATCAGTCTTGACCCTGTTCCTTGTGGGAACAGTCCAGCCCGAACTGCCAAGCCAGGTCCTCCCTGGACCGGAAACAAGCATCCTAGGACCGGTTTCAGGGCATCACCCTTCTTCAGCCAGGCTAGCTTGAATCCAGTGGTGTAGTGAGCACGGGACCCACGTCTGGGCATACCCGTCCCACTTAGAGGCGACAAATGCAAAAGCAACAATTGATGGACGGAATGCTGAACAATGTCAAACATTCACCCCCAGTCACAGAGGATCTGGGTTAAATCCATCATTCTTTTGCTCACCATGCCACCCCAGTTTGGACCCAGCCATATGCAAATCAGTCTTGACCCTGTTCCTTGTGGGAACAGTCCAGCCCCGAACTGCCAAGCCAGGTCCTCCCTGGACCGGAAACAAGCATCCTAGGACCGGTTTCAGGGCATCACCCTTCTTCAGCCAGGCTAGCTTGAATCCAGTGGTATAGTGAGCACGGGACCCACGTCTGGGCATACCCTTCCCACTTGGGGTGACAAATGCAAAAGACAACAATTGATGGACGGAATGCTGGACAATGCAAACATTCACCCCAGTCACAAGGATCTGGGCTTAAATCCATCATTTTTTGCTCACCACACCACCCCAGTTTGGACCCAGCCATATGCAAATCAGTCTTGACCCTGTTCCTTGTGGGAACAGTCCAGCCCGAACTGCCAAGCCAGGTCCTCCCTGGACTGGAAACAAGCATCCTAGGACCGGTTTCAGGGCATCACCCTTCTTCAGCCAGGCTAGCTTGAATCCAGTGGTGTAGTGAGCACGGGACCCACGTCTGGGCATACCCTTCCCACTCGGGGCGACAAATGCAAAAGACAACAATTGATGGACGGAATGCTGGACAATGTCAAACATTCACCCCCAGTCACAAGGATCTGGGTTAAATCCATCATTCTTTTGCTCACCACACCACCCCAGTTTGGACCCAGCCATATGCAAATCAGTCTTGACCCTGTTCCTTATGGGAACAGTCCAGCCCGAACTGCCAAGCCAGGTCCTCCCTGGACCGGAAACAAGCATCCTAGGACCGGTTTCAGGGTCATCACCCTTCTTCAGCCAGGCTAGCTTGAATCCAGTGGTGTAGTGAGCACGGGACCCACGTCTGGGCATACCCGTTCCCACTTGGGGCGACAAATGCAAAAGAAACAATTGATGGACGGAATGCTGGACAATGCAAACATTCACCCCAGTCACAAGGATCTGGGTTAAATCCATCATTCTTTGCTCACCACACCACCCCAGTTTGGACCCAGCCATATGCAAATCAGTCTTGACCCTGTTCCTTGTGGGAACAGTCCAGCCCGAACTGCCAAGCCAGGTCCTCCCTGGACCGGAAACAAGCATCCTAGGACCGGTTTCAGGGCATCACCCTTCTTCAGCCAGGCTAGCTTGAATCCAGTGGTGTAGTGAGCACGGGACCCACGTCTGGGCATACCCTTCCCACTCAGGGCGACAAATGCAAAAACAATTGATGGACGGAATGCTGGACAATGCAAACATTCACCCCCAGTCACAAGGATCTGGGTTAAATCCATCATTCTTTTGCTCACCACACCACTCCAGTTTGGACCCAGCCATATGCAAATCAGTCTTGACCCTGTTCCTTGTGGGAACAGTCCAGCCCGAACTGCCAAGCCAGGTCCTCCCTGGACCGGAAACAAGCATCCTAGGACCGGTTTCAGGGCATCACCCTTCTTCAGCCAGGCTAGCTTGAATCCAGTGGTGTAGTAGAGCACGGGACCCACGTCTGGGCATACCCTTCCCACTTGGGAGGCGACAAAATGCAAAAGAAACAATTGATGGACGGAATGCTGGACAATGTCATAGCATTCACCCCCAGTCACAAGGATCTGGGCTTAAATCCATCATTCTTTTTGCTCACCACGCACCCTCAGTTTGGACCCAGCCATATGCAAATCAGTCTTGACCCTGTTCCTTGTGGGAACAGTCCAGCCCGAACTGCCAAGCCAGGTCACTCCCTGGACCGGAAACAAGCATCCTAGGACCGGTTTCAGGGCATCACCCCTCTTCCAGCCAGGATAGCTTGAACTCCGGTGGCATGGGAGAGCCGCAGGACACGATGCTGGGCTAAACCCGATCAGCCGACTGCGGGTGAGTGTTTGATTAGCTCAAGCGTTCCGTCCATCATCCCCTTTTGTATCGCTTTGTTCGCCCTAAGTTGGCGGGGGTATGCCCAGACGTGGGTCCCTTGCTCACTTTGCCACTGGATTCAAGCAAGCCTGGCTGATGACGGCTGGAATGCCAGAAACCGGTCCTAGGATGCTTGTTTCCGGTCCAGGGAAGACATGGCTTGGCAGTTCGGGCTGGACTGTTCCCATGAGGCACAGGGTCAGACTGATTTGCATATGGCCATGTCTGAACTGGGGTGGTGGAGTGAGCTAAAGAATGATGATGGATTAAACCCAGATCAGTTGACTGGGGGTGAGTGTTTGATTGGCTCAAACGTTCCGTCCATCATCCCCTTTTGTATCGCTTTGTTCGCCCTAAGTTGGCGGGGGTATGCCCAGACGTGGGTCCCTTGCTCACTTTGCCACTGGATTCAAGCAAGCCTGGCTGATGACGGCTGGAATGCCAGAAACCGGTCCTAGGATGCTTGTTTCCGGTCCAGGGAAGACATGGCTTGGCAGTTCGGGCTGGACTGTTCCCATGAGGCACAGGGTCAGACTGATTTGCATATGGCCATGTCTGAACTGGGGTGGTGGAGTGAGCTAAAGAATGATGATGGATTAAACCCAGATCAGTTGACTGGGGGTGAGTGTTTGATTGGCTCAAACGTTCCGTCCATCATCCCCTTTTGTATCGCTTTGTTCGCCCTAAGTTGGCGGGGGTATGCCCAGACGTGGGTCCCTTGCTCACTTTGCCACTGGATTCAAGCAAGCCTGGCTGATGACGGCTGGAATGCCAGAAACCGGTCCTAGGATGCTTGTTTCCGGTCCAGGGAAGACATGGCTTGGCAGTTCGGGCTGGACTGTTCCCATGAGGCACAGGGTCAGACTGATTTGCATATGGCCATGTCTGAACTGGGGTGGTGGAGTGAGCTAAAGAATGATGATGGATTAAACCCAGATCAGTTGACTGGGGGTGAGTGTTTGATTGGCTCAAACGTTCCGTCCATCATCCCCTTTTGTATCGCTTTGTTCGCCCTAAGTTGGCGGGGGTATGCCCAGACGTGGGTCCCTTGCTCACTTTGCCACTGGATTCAAGCAAGCCTGGCTGATGACGGCTGGAATGCCAGAAACCGGTCCTAGGATGCTTGTTTCCGGTCCAGGGAAGACATGGCTTGGCAGTTCGGGCTGGACTGTTCCCATGAGGCACAGGGTCAGACTGATTTGCATATGGCCATGTCTGAACTGGGGTGGTGGAGTGAGCTAAAGAATGATGATGGATTAAACCCAGATCAGTTGACTGGGGGTGAGTGTTTGATTGGCTCAAGCGTTCCGTCCATCATCCCCTTTTGTATCGCTTTGTTCGCCCTAAGTTGGCGGGGGTATGCCCAGACGTGGGTCCCTTGCTCACTTTGCCACTGGATTCAAGCAAGCCTGGCTGATGACGGCTGGAATGCCAGAAACCGGTCCTAGGATGCTTGTTTCCGGTCCAGGGAAGACATGGCTTGGCAGTTCGGGCTGGACTGTTCCCATGAGGCACAGGGTCAGACTGATTTGCATATGGCCATGTCTGAACTGGGGTGGTGGAGTGAGCTAAAGAATGATGATGGATTAAACCCAGATCAGTTGACTGGGGGTGAGTGTTTGATTGGCTCAAGCGTTCCGTCCATCATCCCCTTTTGTATCGCTTTGTTCGCCCTAAGTTGGCGGGGGTATGCCCAGACGTGGGTCCCTTGCTCACTTTGCCACTGGATTCAAGCAAGCCTGGCTGATGACGGCTGGAATGCCAGAAACCGGTCCTAGGATGCTTGTTTCCGGTCCAGGGAAGACATGGCTTGGCAGTTCGGGCTGGACTGTTCCCATGAGGCACAGGGTCAGACTGATTTGCATATGGCCATGTCTGAACTGGGGTGGTGGAGTGAGCTAAAGAATGATGATGGATTAAACCCAGATCAGTTGACTGGGGGTGAGTGTTTGATTGGCTCAAACGTTCCGTCCATCATCCCCTTTTGTATCGCTTTGTTCGCCCTAAGTTGGCGGGGGTATGCCCAGACGTGGGTCCCTTGCTCACTTTGCCACTGGATTCAAGCAAGCCTGGCTGATGACGGCTGGAATGCCAGAAACCGGTCCTAGGATGCTTGTTTCCGGTCCAGGGAAGACATGGCTTGGCAGTTCGGGCTGGACTGTTCCCATGAGGCACAGGGTCAGACTGATTTGCATATGGCCATGTCTGAACTGGGGTGGTGGAGTGAGCTAAAGAATGATGATGGATTAAACCCAGATCAGTTGACTGGGGGTGAGTGTTTGATTGGCTCAAACGTTCCGTCCATCATCCCCTTTTGTATCGCTTTGTTCGCCCTAAGTTGGCGGGGGTATGCCCAGACGTGGGTCCCTTGCTCACTTTGCCACTGGATTCAAGCAAGCCTGGCTGATGACGGCTGGAATGCCAGAAACCGGTCCTAGGATGCTTGTTTCCGGTCCAGGGAAGACATGGCTTGGCAGTTCGGGCTGGACTGTTCCCATGAGGCACAGGGTCAGACTGATTTGCATATGGCCATGTCTGAACTGGGGTGGTGGAGTGAGCTAAAGAATGATGATGGATTAAACCCAGATCAGTTGACTGGGGGTGAGTGTTTGATTGGCTCAAACGTTCCGTCCATCATCCCCTTTTGTATCGCTTTGTTCGCCCTAAGTTGGCGGGGGTATGCCCAGACGTGGGTCCCTTGCTCACTTTGCCACTGGATTCAAGCAAGCCTGGCTGATGACGGCTGGAATGCCAGAAACCGGTCCTAGGATGCTTGTTTCCGGTCCAGGGAAGACATGGCTTGGCAGTTCGGGCTGGACTGTTCCCATGAGGCACAGGGTCAGACTGATTTGCATATGGCCATGTCTGAACTGGGGTGGTGGAGTGAGCTAAAGAATGATGATGGATTAAACCCAGATCAGTTGACTGGGGGTGAGTGTTTGATTGGCTCAAGCGTTCCGTCCATCATCCCCTTTTGTATCGCTTTGTTCGCCCTAAGTTGGCGGGGGTATGCCCAGACGTGGGTCCCTTGCTCACTTTGCCACTGGATTCAAGCAAGCCTGGCTGATGACGGCTGGAATGCCAGAAACCGGTCCTAGGATGCTTGTTTCCGGTCCAGGGAAGACATGGCTTGGCAGTTCGGGCTGGACTGTTCCCATGAGGCACAGGGTCAGACTGATTTGCATATGGCCATGTCTGAACTGGGGTGGTGGAGTGAGCTAAAGAATGATGATGGATTAAACCCAGATCAGTTGACTGGGGGTGAGTGTTTGATTGGCTCAAGCGTTCCGTCCATCATCCCCTTTTGTATCGCTTTGTTCGCCCTAAGTTGGCGGGGGTATGCCCAGACGTGGGTCCCTTGCTCACTTTGCCACTGGATTCAAGCAAGCCTGGCTGATGACGGCTGGAATGCCAGAAACCGGTCCTAGGATGCTTGTTTCCGGTCCAGGGAAGACATGGCTTGGCAGTTCGGGCTGGACTGTTCCCATGAGGCACAGGGTCAGACTGATTTGCATATGGCCATGTCTGAACTGGGGTGGTGGAGTGAGCTAAAGAATGATGATGGATTAAACCCAGATCAGTTGACTGGGGGTGAGTGTTTGATTGGCTCAAGCGTTCCGTCCATCATCCCCTTTTGTATCGCTTTGTTCGCCCTAAGTTGGCGGGGGTATGCCCAGACGTGGGTCCCTTGCTCACTTTGCCACTGGATTCAAGCAAGCCTGGCTGATGACGGCTGGAATGCCAGAAACCGGTCCTAGGATGCTTGTTTCCGGTCCAGGGAAGACATGGCTTGGCAGTTCGGGCTGGACTGTTCCCATGAGGCACAGGGTCAGACTGATTTGCATATGGCCATGTCTGAACTGGGGTGGTGGAGTGAGCTAAAGAATGATGATGGATTAAACCCAGATCAGTTGACTGGGGGTGAGTGTTTGATTGGCTCAAGCGTTCCGTCCATCATCCCCTTTTGTATCGCTTTGTTCGCCCTAAGTTGGCGGGGGTATGCCCAGACGTGGGTCCCTTGCTCACTTTGCCACTGGATTCAAGCAAGCCTGGCTGATGACGGCTGGAATGCCAGAAACCGGTCCTAGGATGCTTGTTTCCGGTCCAGGGAAGACATGGCTTGGCAGTTCGGGCTGGACTGTTCCCATGAGGCACAGGGTCAGACTGATTTGCATATGGCCATGTCTGAACTGGGGTGGTGGAGTGAGCTAAAGAATGATGATGGATTAAACCCAGATCAGTTGACTGGGGGTGAGTGTTTGATTGGCTCAAGCGTTCCGTCCATCATCCCCTTTTGTATCGCTTTGTTCGCCCTAAGTTGGCGGGGGTATGCCCAGACGTGGGTCCCTTGCTCACTTTGCCACTGGATTCAAGCAAGCCTGGCTGATGACGGCTGGAATGCCAGAAACCGGTCCTAGGATGCTTGTTTCCGGTCCAGGGAAGACATGGCTTGGCAGTTCGGGCTGGACTGTTCCCATGAGGCACAGGGTCAGACTGATTTGCATATGGCCATGTCTGAACTGGGGTGGTGGAGTGAGCTAAAGAATGATGATGGATTAAACCCAGATCAGTTGACTGGGGGTGAGTGTTTGATTGGCTCAAACGTTCCGTCCATCATCCCCTTTTGTATCGCTTTGTTCGCCCTAAGTTGGCGGGGGTATGCCCAGACGTGGGTCCCTTGCTCACTTTGCCACTGGATTCAAGCAAGCCTGGCTGATGACGGCTGGAATGCCAGAAACCGGTCCTAGGATGCTTGTTTCCGGTCCAGGGAAGACATGGCTTGGCAGTTCGGGCTGGACTGTTCCCATGAGGCACAGGGTCAGACTGATTTGCATATGGCCATGTCTGAACTGGGGTGGTGGAGTGAGCTAAAGAATGATGATGGATTAAACCCAGATCAGTTGACTGGGGGTGAGTGTTTGATTGGCTCAAGCGTTCCGTCCATCATCCCCTTTTGTATCGCTTTGTTCGCCCTAAGTTGGCGGGGGTATGCCCAGACGTGGGTCCCTTGCTCACTTTGCCACTGGATTCAAGCAAGCCTGGCTGATGACGGCTGGAATGCCAGAAACCGGTCCTAGGATGCTTGTTTCCGGTCCAGGGAAGACATGGCTTGGCAGTTCGGGCTGGACTGTTCCCATGAGGCACAGGGTCAGACTGATTTGCATATGGCCATGTCTGAACTGGGGTGGTGGAGTGAGCTAAAGAATGATGATGGATTAAACCCAGATCAGTTGACTGGGGGTGAGTGTTTGATTGGCTCAAACGTTCCGTCCATCATCCCCTTTTGTATCGCTTTGTTCGCCCTAAGTTGGCGGGGGTATGCCCAGACGTGGGTCCCTTGCTCACTTTGCCACTGGATTCAAGCAAGCCTGGCTGATGACGGCTGGAATGCCAGAAACCGGTCCTAGGATGCTTGTTTCCGGTCCAGGGAAGACATGGCTTGGCAGTTCGGGCTGGACTGTTCCCATGAGGCACAGGGTCAGACTGATTTGCATATGGCCATGTCTGAACTGGGGTGGTGGAGTGAGCTAAAGAATGATGATGGATTAAACCCAGATCAGTTGACTGGGGGTGAGTGTTTGATTGGCTCAAACGTTCCGTCCATCATCCCCTTTTGTATCGCTTTGTTCGCCCTAAGTTGGCGGGGGTATGCCCAGACGTGGGTCCCTTGCTCACTTTGCCACTGGATTCAAGCAAGCCTGGCTGATGACGGCTGGAATGCCAGAAACCGGTCCTAGGATGCTTGTTTCCGGTCCAGGGAAGACATGGCTTGGCAGTTCGGGCTGGACTGTTCCCATGAGGCACAGGGTCAGACTGATTTGCATATGGCCATGTCTGAACTGGGGTGGTGGAGTGAGCTAAAGAATGATGATGGATTAAACCCAGATCAGTTGACTGGGGGTGAGTGTTTGATTGGCTCAAACGTTCCGTCCATCATCCCCTTTTGTATCGCTTTGTTCGCCCTAAGTTGGCGGGGGTATGCCCAGACGTGGGTCCCTTGCTCACTTTGCCACTGGATTCAAGCAAGCCTGGCTGATGACGGCTGGAATGCCAGAAACCGGTCCTAGGATGCTTGTTTCCGGTCCAGGGAAGACATGGCTTGGCAGTTCGGGCTGGACTGTTCCCATGAGGCACAGGGTCAGACTGATTTGCATATGGCCATGTCTGAACTGGGGTGGTGGAGTGAGCTAAAGAATGATGATGGATTAAACCCAGATCAGTTGACTGGGGGTGAGTGTTTGATTGGCTCAAACGTTCCGTCCATCATCCCCTTTTGTATCGCTTTGTTCGCCCTAAGTTGGCGGGGGTATGCCCAGACGTGGGTCCCTTGCTCACTTTGCCACTGGATTCAAGCAAGCCTGGCTGATGACGGCTGGAATGCCAGAAACCGGTCCTAGGATGCTTGTTTCCGGTCCAGGGAAGACATGGCTTGGCAGTTCGGGCTGGACTGTTCCCATGAGGCACAGGGTCAGACTGATTTGCATATGGCCATGTCTGAACTGGGGTGGTGGAGTGAGCTAAAGAATGATGATGGATTAAACCCAGATCAGTTGACTGGGGGTGAGTGTTTGATTGGCTCAAAGCGTTCCAGTCCATCATCCCCTTTTTGTATTGAAAGGTATAATGGGCAGCTAAACTCAAAGCTGCAGGTGCCACCAGCACACAATGCAGTGCACACACAGACAAATCTGAGCCCATCAACATTGACTACTGTGATGGGCCAAGTTGCATTACTCACACAAATGAACAGAGGACACAACTTGTGACGCATTGTGTGTAGATATTGTACAATAGCACATTTGTCATAGCTGGAAACTGTGTGAGATGACAATGTACAACTACAACATCACATCACGCAATTACCTCCAAATCATCACTATCCTGCAACAAATAGGCATCTCCTCAAAAACTGTATGAATGGACCCTGTCCTGCTGTCTGCTTGTAAATACATCCCAATGCATGATTGTACATGACAAACACTGTTAAACTGTATCTCCCTATCACATTGCAGAGGGAGAGAAAATCACCTCCTGGACTGGCAGACTGGCCCAACCTTCCACTGATGATGAGGAGGGAGGACCCCCACTATCGATCAGGGAAGCAATGCAACATCTGCTAGACTCCTTCAGCACCCCCACCTCCAGGAGCAGGGCAACCCCAGCAGCATAGCGGCAACCCCCCCGCACTAAACCAACCAGCAGCAAGCACCTCCCACCACAGCTGCCTCCCCGGACCTCGGGGACCCACACCTGGCCCTCCAACGCCCCGTGTGCTAGAGGTCCAGCGGGAAGGATGGCGGAACAGGTGCGGGTGGGCTTCGAGCACACCTGGCGGACAAACGTGAAGCCATGCGTGGGTGTCTAGCAGGTCTCATCCGGGACCACATGCAGAAGATCATGGACACCCACAGCCCGCTCGATGCCCTCCAACGGTCCATGGCTGACATTGCTGGATTCATGATTCTGAGACAGCAACAGCAGCCTTGCTCCAGGTGGCACCCGCAGTGGCCTCAGTCAGGATTTGGCCAACATCTGTCGGATAATGGAGAGCATGGAGGCCCGGATGCAGGCACAAGTTATGGCTGCCAGGGCACCGCTACACACCAGCGCGAGGAGTTGCTGGGATCTATCATGCCCTGCACCTGCTCATCTCTTCATTGCTGCCACGAGGTCTGGCGCAGATGAATGCTGCTGCTGCCTCCACATCCTCAGCTACACCCTGCCTGATGTGTCAGTGCCTCACAGGTGCTGCACCCACCCATACCACCACCCACATAGTGCGAGAACTGGAAGACTCACTTATAATAATGAGGCAAAAGCTACCTACAGAGCCGCTATCAAGAACTTTCATAGACCAAAAGCGCGCTGAAATTAAAGACTACTATGTTAAGAAAGATAAAACTCTGCCAGCAACTCTTCCAAATCCCTCTTCAAAATTGTAAAGAGGTTCACAAAGCCTGCCGCCCTGTCTAGTAGTATTCCCCCTACTCAGGAACTCTGCGAGTGGCCTTTCAGACTTTTTCTATGATAAAATTGTGGACATTTTTCCACGCTGAGGCCCCACCCAGCAACATCCAGAGACAAACCACGGGGGTTGCCAATGTCCACTCACTCACCTCCGCTCGCCCCTATCCCCCTGAATCTGCTCTTCAAGAATGGCTCACCTGTAAAATCTGGTCCTCGGAAGGACCTCTGCCCGGCTTCTCTTTTCAGCTCAGTTGCCCTCCTCGTCATTTCTCCCCTGAATACCATATGGAACACCTCTCTACAGTCTGGAATCTTTCCCTCTGCCTGGAAACGAGGCCAAAACGCTAATACCTATTCTAAAAAAACCTGATGCTGACCCCTCGGTTTTAAAACCCCACCGCCCCATCTCCCTCCTACCTACGCTTCGGCTAAGGTTCTCGAAAAAATAGTCCAAGAGCAACTTGCCACCTATCTTGAAGCCGGCCACCTTCTTCCCGACTCTCTGATCCGGTTTCAGATCCGGCCCCAGCACGGAGACTGCACTGTTGGAGGTGTCGGAAAATATCCGCGAATGCGTGGACACAGGCGATGCAGCAATGTTAGTGCTCCTCGACTTGTCCGCGGCATTCGATACGGTCTCCCATGACATTTTGGATTTGATGAGACTACTCAGCCTCGGGATCCAGAGGCTCCCCCTTTGTCCTGGATCAGATCATTCTTAACTAACCGCACTCAACAGGACTTTTTTTCCTGCAGCCTTTTGTTTCCGGGGGAGAAGCCTCTGAACTGCGGCGTCCCTCAGGCCTCCGCCTTGGCCCTTTACTCTTTAACGTTTACCTGGCCCCCTGGCTAAGGCAGTTTGAATCTTGCGTGAGTCCGAGTGATCTCCTACGCTGATGACACCCAATTAGTGTTCTCTTTCCGGGGACCACTCCGAAGGCTACCTTCTCCAATTTCAGACGTTGCTTGCTCAACATCTCTTCCTGGATGGCCCTTAACACCCTCAAGCTTAATTCGGATAAAACGGAGGTGCTATTCTTCCAATCAGCCCCTCGCCCTCCCCTCCTCCCCTCTTGTGGCCATCAGAAATGAACCCCCTCCGGAACCTGTGACATCGGCCAGGAACCTGGGTGTCAGGTTCAACAACGAACTTTCATGTAAAAATCAAAATGGACCAAGTCTCTTCAGCCTGCTTCGGAAAACTCCACATGATCCGAAAAATGTTTCCCCTTCCTCCCTCAGGACTCTCGCCGGACCGTTGTTCACGCGCTCATCACTTCCCATCTAGACTACGCAAATAGTCTGTACGCAGGGAGCTCCTGCGTACCTGATCAGACGTTTACTGACGGTCCCGAATGTGGTGGCCTAGGCTGATGCTGTAATATCCGTTATCGCCACTCGATCTCCCCCTACCTGAAGAAGCTCCACTGGCTTCCAGTGGCAACGCATCCCAATTTAAATCAATGGTTCTAGTTTTTAGATCGCTACGGAGTACGGGCCCGGTCTACCTGAGAGCTCGGCTCAAACTTGCCCAGTCTAGCCGCAGCTCTTGGAGTCCAGCCACCTGCGCCTCCCTCGTCACCCCCCGCTTTCGCCACGCTAGAATGGGCAGCAGAGCTTTTGCGGTGCTCGCCGCCCAAAACCTGGAGCAGCTTGCCTCTGCCACTGCGATTGACTAATTCAGAACCTATCTTCCGCCGTGACCTTAAGACTTGGCTCTTCTCCAGCGCCTAAAACCACTGAGTTTTACTCCCATCCTTCGCCTGTCCAAGCGCCGGGACACCCCCGTTGGGGAGTAGCTGCGCGCTATATAAGCTCCAAAATAAATAAAATTAATAAATGACACATCCAGAGGACGAGAGACGGAGGATGGACGGTGTATTTTTGCAAAGGAGGAGAGCGGTAGCATCCATCTACGCCCAAGGCCAGTTTCCTCCTTGGTGCCGGAGCTTAGTATCATGCCGCGGAAAATCTTCTTGCACTGTCTTCCACTGTCCCCCGACAATCACCTTGGACCTCCACATGGACTGCCATATCACTTCTTTCTTGCCAATGCCACTGCAATCCAGCCTGCGGACTGAACTATGCCTCTTCACTTGGACCTGTTACCACCGAATGACCCTGTCTGGCCCTCCAACGGAGCATCCATGCAATGTGGGCATGTATGGCCAAGCACTGGTCCAGTCTTCATCCTCTGAGATGTCAATAAAATTATTTAACTCACACAGATGTGTGTGGTTCTTGATCAATCAAGTATAGGAGTATGTAAAAAAGTGTTGCAGGACACTGATTCACCCAGAGAGGTGCCACCAAGGGAAATACAAGCAATGTGCCTGTTTTACCTGATTCAGATAGGCAGTGAGATGGCGGTGTATGTGTGAACTAGCGGTGCCCCATTGCTCCAAAACAACCATCGAGCAGTATACCAACCTAGCCACACGTCCTTTCATGAAAAGGCATGTGTGCTAAAATGTCCTAGTCTGTTGCAGGCCACGAGTTGTGTCCTCCTTAGCGCACTAGCAAACAAATATCTCTTGGCATATCTACTCACACACTACGTGGTGGACAAATCCTGTTGTGATGGTGCACATTGCATGTCACATCCCAAAATGCCTGGACAGCATATTCACATTAGAGTAGAGGCCACAGAAGGGCACATGTCTACCATACACACTCTACGGAACCACAATGTCTGCCCTCAGTGAAGTAGATTTGTAGCAAATAGGGGCTCACCCCAAAGTGCAAGCCCGTCAGTCAGCCCCCTCCCTGTCGACAAACGATGTAACCTAAAATATGCCCCCTCTCATGCTGTCACCACTGCGAGCGTATCGGGCAATGTGTGTAGGGATGTGTGTGGCACTGCACTCAGCATATAGTCAGATGCACGGACAACATTTCAAGGGCGTCATCAACATGAGCCAATGGCATGAAGTAACAGCTGGGACAAGTCTCCATGACACTGTCACTACAGGGAGCAATGCAACATTTCCCCCTTGTGTGCAGCAGAACAGTGTGCCACCCCAAGCGTTAGCTGTGACAAAATCAAAACTTGACTAGTCCAGTGAGTCACAAAAGGCATTTAGGAGATGTCAACTATGTAAAGCAAAATGCACTACTCCCAAAAATACATTTGTGAGTAACCTAAAATGTGAAGTCATCACTTACTCTCAGGTTGCTTTGGCAAGTCAGGAACACTGCCGTTCCATGTTCACTGTACACAATGCACACAGATTTCAAACAAATCATGCATGGTCTGGATAGTGAGCGTGCATGAACCGGAACATATCTTGCAAAGGAAGCAGACACACTGGCACTGCGCAGCAGGTGTGGCTAGGTCTGTGCAGTGTATATGGACTCTGTGGCAGGAGCATCTGACATGCAGGTGTGTGGCGGAATCTGTGGAACATGGCACATACATCCATCTCCATGATGGATAACAGTAGCTAACTTCATTCACTTGCCATGCCATCTTACTAGGTTATGTGCAAAATGGGCAACAATGTGCTGTCCAAATCAGTGAGTCACACACAGAAGATGTAGAAGACATCACAGGCGGCTGTCCCTAGACTAGGGCGTCAATCCAGAGTTGACACCCTGTCATCAATGCAAGTTCAGTGTGCTCACATCTAAGGTATCCGGACACAATACATCCTGCAAACTTACATGTCATGACAGACTTAGTGATTCCAATGGATAGTCCAGTGATGGCAAACGGTGCATACAATGGAATGAGCCACACTCCACAACCCTCATCCCTGACATAAGTGCAAGCAGAAATCCAAAGTATCATATTTTTATTAGAGACAGTATAAATATTCAAGTGACCTAAACAAACACTTATCACTATAACTACTACTAAAATCTAAACTAACTATAAAACAATCTTACTTACCTAAACTATCTACCCTAACTAATCCTAAACATGCAACAACACATCATGAGACATCAACCCCCTCCCACCCTTAAGGCACACCACGAGACAGGACAAAGACATCTCAGCTATACATAAACTAACAGAAACATGTAACCTACCACAAAGATATATTTTTGTAAATATTTTTTTTAATTTTATGTAGAAAAAACACTGTCAACCCCCCACCCAAGGGAAAAGGAAACTTATCCCCAAATACGGATGACTAATTAAAATCTTATATCTACCTAACAAGCTAACACTAACTAAAATCTACACTAAAAACTACACACTACCTAACAAATAAATAACTTACCTAACACTACATTATAAGAGATTTCCAACATTGGGGGGAGGGAGAAGAGGATGATGGTGTCCAACAGGTCCACCCATCATGGCAGTCCCAAGTGTTGGTGTATGTCCGTCACTCGTCTGTTGACATCAGACAATTCACGCCTGAGCTCTGCCAGCGATACCACAATGTCCCTGGAAAGGAGCCTCCTGTCCCGCAATGTGAAATTGACCACTTGATCCCCCAGTTGCAGGTGGGACAGTGCCTTGGGGGGTGGGGGGGTGCCGTAGGGGGATGTGCCACCTGTACACGGCTGGGACACACCACTGGCCGCCTCAGAGGCCGGGGGCGGCTGTGTGACATCCTGGGCATGCTCAGGCACCGCCATCCATGTGCCCTTCCTACGCTGCTCAGGGGTACCTCTTGGACATGTTGCGGGTACCCCTTCGCCAACCTTCTTCACATGGCGGTAACGGTCCTTCCGCACCTGGAAGGCATGTATTTGGCCAGAGCGTCATGTTGTCTGTAAAACATACACAAGAGGCAAATTAGAGTCCCTTAGCCAATTTCAATTTCCTCCATACACATCTGTAATACAAGTTCACTTCAACCTTAGAGGGAGCATACACCACAGCACAGCTGACATGTTGAAGCATGGATCATCCCGGGAGACTGACATTGACAGTGCATGGCATGGTACATGCACTGTCACTAACAAATTAGGCTGACAGTGCCAAACGATTGTGCCGGCCCATACACGGGCAGAGGGTGACATGTACAAGGCAATCGGAGGAGGGAAGCATTATCCCCCTGTGTGGCAAGCACCACCCTCATCCTCTCCAGTGACACAGGGCTGCACTGATAGGTACAATGCCCATGTGGAGGCATGGGTGTCCCCCAGCACATGTGTGCGGTTCATGCGTGCCCCTGCGCCAACACAGGCAATCGAGCACCCAGAGTGCAAGCGTGTCTGCGAGCAGGGATGTTTGTTCATGTGTAGGGAAGACTTACTCCCGGCACTATGAACTATCCTAAAATGCCATTTCACCCAACTTTCATGTGTGCAGCGTCGTGCAGCACACATGGAAGTTACAAAATGGCTTGTTGATCTACAGTTTGTTCATGTACAGGTATGGACACCTTCCTGTACATAATCAAATCATGGCATTTTGCTTTTCCATGTGTGCTGCACAAGGCAGCACACATGGAAAAAGCAAAATCGAGGAGAAAGGAAGCATTTCCCCTTGCATTGCCACCTTGAGAACAGGATTTACTGGGTGTAGGATTTTGCGCTGCCACCTAGTATCGCCAGACTTGATAATAGGTGGCAGCGTCGACTTCAATGGGTGTTGCGGTGGAACGCACACAGCAACACCCACTTGCACGCCCCCTGTCACGCTAAAGTTTAGCACCAAAGGTGACCTATTATGAAGGCCGCGTTAAGACACTTAACATGGCTATCAGCCACGTTGAGGTAACTTACGCTGCCTTGATGATAGGAGTGCTGAACCCTATCGCCACCACAACATCACAAAAAGTGACATTGTGGTGGAGACAGTCGGCTTGATAATATGCCCCAACATGTGAAGTCTTGCCGCAGAGAGGGTGAAACATCCATTCCTCGTAATTCACACTCAATCATGCATTGCAGGTCTCCGCTAGGATCACTCCATAGTGTATCAAGATGCGTTGTAGGCGGTAACTACACAGACAGTCACTACGCATTTCCCTTTGATGACGGCACCCTGGACTCATCATGCTCATAGTGTCGTTTGTGGTAGTGACTGCTTCACAGATAAGCGTTGGCAAACCCTGCATTGTAAAATAAATGCCAAAGCACTCAAGGTAGAGCTAAAGCATGCGTGGTATGGCGCCGTGCACAGAAATGACACCAATTGTGACTGAGGAGTTCCCAGAGTCAATCAGGGAATGGACGCAGGAGACAAGCCAAAATCCCAACACCATTGCAGTGGCCATACATGCCAATATGAGAATGATTTGGGCAAATTTGCTGTGTGTTTGGGGAACGTGATGCCATTGATATGCTTGGCTCCACAGTTACACACTGCCACAACTCTGAATCCGGCATGCAGCATACCTACAATATCATAATTGTAAACTGTGTCACTGCGCACTTACGTGCAGAAATGCACTGCCTCCTTGTGCATCATCATGCACACTTGCACAGTCATCTCACGCAAGGATGTACATGCATTCAATGTCATTGGATAGTCATCAGCAAACCTACTTACATGTCTCCTGTCCCATCAGTGTTCGCTGCAATACACAGGCATGTGCCGTGGTGACCCGAACCCATGGACCTAGGGGCATATTGACAAGGGAGTAGGGGAGACAGGCGTTCGGCTCCTCTGGTTTACGGCTACCTCTGCAACTTTGCTAATGCAAGTCTGAACCCTATTTCCAAGGATGTTGTGCAGACTTGCGTTTCCTCCGGAAATGGCGTTACGTCTCCGCCCAGCGCGTACGCACCCTTGCACCAGAGTGCAAGGTTGTGTGTGTGCAGGTGAGTTTGGTGTCTGTACATGAAGGTGCCCCTTCATGCACAAGATTCCATCCTAGAAGAACATGTTGTGACTATCATGTGTGTTGCTTAGTGCAGCACACAGGAAAGATACATTGGGGAAAAATTAGGTATGTTAATGTATGTACTGGAAGGGCCACCTTGCTGTACTTATACACACCATGTCAATTCTCTATTCCCATGTGTGCTGCACAAAGCAGCTCACATGTACAAAGCAAACATGATGATCAAAAAGCATTCCTGCTCCTATGGCCCAGGAATACAACCGGGATGTAACTGTTGGTAAGTTGTGCCCTGCCAACTATGAATGCAAAAGACACACAATTTTATGGACGGAATGCAGAACAAATCAAAACATTCACCCCCAGTCAAGAGATCTGGGTTAAATCCATCATTCTTTTGCTCACCATGCACACCCCAGTTTGAGACCTGGCCATATGCAAATCAGTCATGACCCTGTGCCTCATGGGAACAGTCCAGCCCGAACTGCCCAAGCCAGGTCTTCCCTGGACGGAAACAAGCATCCTAGGACCGGTATGAATGCAGCACTTGGACATCAGGGGCAGCCTCTGATACAATGGGTGTTGCCGTGGGCCGCCGAACACAACCCCCAGTGCACGCCCCGTTTCACACTCAACACAGCGTGACAGTTGGCCGCCTCATTGACAAGTAAGCGTTAATACACGTGGAATGTAATTAACGCTGCTCAGATTATGATGCTGGGCCCTATTGACAACACTAACTTTGTTGACAGTTACGTTGACTTTGCGATGTGGGCTTGATGATATGCCTGCCTCACACTTTCAATGTGTGTCACTGACTGGGGATGGGCCAAGTCACAACTGTGGGACCAATGCATTTGTCCAGAAGTCACTTACCGATTCGGGCACAACTGCTGACTTCCACAATACATCATCACACTGTAGGCAAGGTAGACGTGATACACACCCATACTTCCATACTGCAACGGTGATCATGTGAGCCAGACATCCATGCCAACGCAACATGCTGGTCAGTTGCGTTCCAACTCACCAGTGGCGTGTGGGTCCTTGAAGCTGTCAATGTCCCCCTGTGTGATTGGCGGTCGTCCATCTGTGAGACAAGGAAAAGCTATGTGTTGAGTATTAGACTTCAAATCATATGTGTCGTATTCCTCATATCAATCCTCACCATGACAGCAAATGCTACGTAACTGTAGTGTGAGCGTTTTATGTTGACTGCATGATTGGGTCAAATTTGCCTGCCATTCACACCAGACCTGTGACAGCTGATTTTGGACAGACAAGACTGTAATGCTAGCTGACACCCATAATCGTAATTGTGAGTCATCCACAAGGCACCATTACTCCATGCATCCTGATGTTCTACATGCACTTTGTACAATTGAGTAGCTGCAGATTGCACAAAGCAGTTACACAGAGGTTGTTGGTGTATGAGAATCTGGAAATGTCCACTTTCC
>CAWUFW010028745.1:0-20711 GCA_963921515.1 Calotriton arnoldi | reverse complement strand
GCCATGTGCAGACAAACAACACCCATGGGGGCTGAGACCGTCAACAGTCATCAATGACACAATGACAGAAGTGACCATCAGAATGCAGAACCACATATTTGCACCAATGGGCACACAAATGCAGATACCCTGTGGAGACAGCAGATGTGAGGTGAACAGATACCATACCATGGCAGCAATGGGACACACAAACCATGATCACTGTGCTGACCGATGACCTAGGAGTCCCAGGGACAGCAGGGGAAACACACCAAACAACATACAGCCAATGGCACACCCAAGATATGCCAATGCAGTGGTGCAGATGCACAAACACAAACAGGCAGACCAACACTGTCATCATACACAGCAGGTGAGGGGTGGGGGTGCCAGTGTCCCCAGGCAACAACACAACACATGAGGAGAGCTGAATACCAATCATACAGATGTGCATACACTGCCACACTAAGCTAACTCATGGATCCAAATCCCCTATGTGGGCAAGCAGGCATTGACAGGTGAGAGGGAGCACAAAACACACATGTCACACAGGCACGTAGGAACAACAACTGACACAGCAAGTCACAGACACACCACAGCACCACCCCAGGGCCCCCACAATGTGGTGACCCTGGGCTGAATAAAAATACCACTGTGATGACAAAGCTAAATGTCGTTCACACTGTGAACCACAGTCAGGTGTCCTGAGCAACTAACTACCATCACACCTACACAAGCACAAATCAATCAGCATGGCCAGTAAGCCAAGGCCAACATGGAGGCAGGGGACTAGCCGGGCAACAACTCTCATCTGCACACACTCAAGACCACACCCCTCGACCTCCAACAATGTGCAGCAGTGAAGTACACATGCACTGGTGACATTGCACATGCACCCATGACTATTCCAGGGTGGTGGGTGGGAACCAAGGTGTAGAAACACATCACACATGGACACTCAACAAGACTCCTGAATGTCTGACACACTGCACACTACGCTGTACATGGACATGACGGCAATACCACACCGACCAATGGGATCCCAGCCACAGTCACACACCAATGAAGAAGCCAAGGTCACCCACAAAGAACACACATAGACAACAACCAACATTGCAGCCCGGACCCTAAGGAGTGCCAGCAGTCACACACACAACGTGTCACAATCACTGAAAGATAACACAAACTGGAAATCACATGACAGGGGCAAACAACAAGTGCCAAAGGGAAACCTGACTGTGACCCATCTGCGTCAGCACACAAACTCTGCCCTGACAGCAAACACACCTATGGGTGACACCCTGATGACCAGTAATGTGCCATGCACCCACATCACAGAGAACACAGGGAGAAGACTTTGGGGGAACATAGCTCAAGTCAGCAAGCATCACAAACAGGTACAACACTAGGGATCACAGCATGCGCAGATGAATGAAAGTGAACACACAGACATGCACATACAACACACACCTTGGGCGCAGGCAATGTCACACGTGTACACACTGCCATGAGGGGACTCCACTCCTGTGTGAGGAAAGCTGTGCCATATGTTGCCTCAGTAGGGCCCCATCATGTCAGCTGAGCACTTGGTCACACAATCAACAATTAGCACCAAATGAGGGCTCCCATCACATCAGCCTGGTCATGGATGTGCCAACGGAATCATCAGCACAGATCCAACACACTTGTATAGCAATGTTGCACTGACTACACGGATGAGTCCCTCCCCATTGATGCCCAAACCTGCATGTCCACTGGAGATGGCAACACGGTCAGGGAAGTAGACAAATGCAACGATGGCAGGCACAACAGATGTGCAGGGGTGGAAGCCACAGATATGAAATTGCCAATGTAAGTAGGAAACCCATTGCCAAATACTGAACACATGACACCCTCAGATGCTGCTATTGATGACATGGATACACCACATGATAGGACACATTCCCCCTGGACCACATGGGTTCCTGCACAGTAACACTTCATAATCATGAGACCAGATATCACCATCACTGCAGCAAGGGCATGGTTAGCTGCACCAACAACATGTACATCTGAAGCATGAGCACTAGAGAAAAGAAAGTTGCTTTATTCAGCATATGTGTTGTTTGCCATAACGACGTCCAGAAGAAATTAGAGCAAAGGCCAATGGCCAGTCCATTGTCAAAGTTCAAACAGGGTGACACTGGCAGATGTCACCCTACGCATGCCTGCACAATACCAGGGACAATCCACTAGGAGGGGCAACCGGGGGGCAGGCCAGGCACCGCAGGGACAGGATCAGGGCTCACCAGGGGGAGTCAGGGAAGGGGTGGTGGGTGCTGGAGAGCCACTGACAACTGCAGTGGAGGTGTCTGACATGGTGTGTGCCGGCACAACTGGGGGGCATGACACAGATGTCGTGGGTGCCGGCACAACTGCAGTGGACCCTGCAGATGGGGTGGACAGGTCCGCCACTGCAGTGCCCAAGTCAGACAGGGCGGTAGTGGACTCCACTGCAGTGCCTACCTCCAGGGGAGGAGAATGGGGAACAGGCAAGGTGGGTTGGACAGAGGGGAGGACACCCTCACCACATCAGTGGCACAGACAAGCGCAGCGGGGGTGTGGTGCTGGGAGAGCAAGTGGCAGGGGAGAAGGCCGGAGCATCTTGGGGATGGTATATCTGTGGGTGGGGGAACCTGGGGCAGGGTGTGGTGGGGGCACCTGTGCAGTGGGGGCCTGAGGGATGGAGGACGGAGACCTTGTGCCTGAGCTGCAGGGCGGTGGCGGGGTCTTGCTCTTAGCACTCCGGGGGACTTGCGGGTGGGGGCCTCAGTCCGTCTGCGCCTGGGGGAGGGTGTCCGGGGGCGAGGGGCACTCTGCTCCGTGTGGGTGGGCTTCCTCTTCCCCCGGGATGCTGGAGCAGCTTCATCGGTGGGGAAGAGGCCGAGGTCACAGAGGAAGAGCTGCTGTGACTTTGGGGTTGCAGGTGAGGCAAGGGAGGGTGCTTTGGAGGGAGAGGGAACTGAGGACTGCGCAGTGCATGTGGATGCGTGTGTGTGTTCCAGGGCCCCATCCCCTGTGAGTCTGGCTTCAGTCCCCTGAATGTGCGTGCGTGTGCGTTTTGTCATTGGCGTGTGTGTCAGTGTGCTGGATGTGTGTGTGCTGGTGTGTGCCTGTGCCAGTGTGTGTGTGCCTGGGATGGGTAAGGTGCTGGGGAGTGTGGATGGAGCAGAGGCAGGAGGGGTGAGGGACCGTTTGAGGAGGGACACTGCTGCCGTCAGGGAGGAGTCCATGGACCTATTGCCCCTCTGTAGGTCAGACATGCCCGATGAGATGCCCTCCATGAACGACACCAGCTGAGTCAACAGCGCGGTGTGCGCATGGAGGACACTCAGCATGGCTGTCTGCCCTACATGGAGCTGGCGAAGGAGGTACACAGACTCCTCACTCAGGGCAGCAGGGGACACAGGGGCAGGGGGTGCGGTGCCTGGCCCAAAGGAGACACGCTCCCGGACATGGGAGCCTCCACGGACCTGGGGAATGGGAGCCGATGGGAGGGCGGTGGTGGTGCTGGTGGTGGCGGGGACAGCAACACTAGCTGGGGTGTGGTGGCTGCTGACACCCGCCTCCACAAGGGAGTCATCCTCCGAGTTGCTCTGGTCCTCAGCTGAGGTGGATGCTGCTGAGGACTCCTCGGTGTGGCTCCCCTCGCCCTCCGTGCCACTGGGTCCCTCCGACCACTCCTCGGCTGCTGACCCAGTCTGGCTCTCCGGCTCCTCCTGGTCCGTGGAGCTGTCCCCTTCCGTGGCCGTGGATGTATCTGCAAACAATGGGGAAACAGACAGACATCAGTCACCTGCACATAACGCACACACCACTGTGAGCACAGCACATCACAGAGCAAGCCCTGGCATCATTAGTTGTACATTGCTAAAAGTGCACTAATTGAACAGGAGAAGTCAATTGTCAGTCTGATGCCAAGCATGGCACTCACATCCCACATGGCCTTGCACCCATCTGTCTGGTGTCTGTTGGATTGCAACACCCCAGTGTTGACACATGCACCAAGTACACAGTAGTTGGACAGTGCAGAGGACACGGTGTGGACACATCACAGCTCTTGCCACTGAGTCAGTACAGGTTTCCGGATGTAAGGGATGCCCAGAGTCAAATAGGAAATGCATGTGATGCATACCAGCGACAGACACCATGATGCACCCATGTCCTGATAGCCAGCGCCACTATGGTGTGCATGTAGCACATGTCACTCCCCTGCAGGCTCACCAATCAGTAGACACATGCCATGGCGGAGGCATGACTGCAAAGTCATACATCACTGGCTCAGTGATGTATGACTTTGCAGCCAGACAACAACACTCTGCACTGTGTCACAATAGTAGGTCATGGGGAATGCAAGTCCTGGAGCTGCACAAGTGCACATGTACATCCCCCCACAACACATCCTCTTAACCCTCATCTGTCCAGGTCATACCTATTGGACATATGGGAGACCTGTGACACTACCCTCTGAACCTGAGCCCCTCACACTCTGCTGTGCATGGGGAACAGCTGCCTGAACTTCACATTTACATGCCCCAGTCTGCATGGGCAGCTGATCAGACACCTATGTGTCACACAAGTATCGTCTCCTATGGTCACATCTCCAGTGGCATGCTGAGCCCCTACCAAGAAACTCCACAGCAGTCCTGGCGACTAATCCACAGCACACTGACACAGAGGCAGACACCTGAGGGGTCAAATCACTGTGCACAATGTGTCCTCTGATACACGGGAGTGGGAGTACAGAGTGTATTGTATGGCCTGGAGTAGGCATGACTGTCCAGCCCCACATGAATGAGGGATGAGCCCTGGACTGTAGGCAGCTGGCTAAGTATGTGTGACACACGTCATATACATACTCCTGGGGCCCAAACATTGTTCCCACCCGCAGCATGGGTGTGTGCCAGGTACCCCAGCCACATGTGGTGGATCAGCTCAGCAATTGGACCACAGATCAAAGTAACACGCTGAATACATGTCAGAATACAGGCATTGTGTAAGCAATGGACCCACCCATGATGCCCACCACAGAGTCAGGGAAACAGATGCTGTCTCCCACCTTGAGTCAAGCAAACTGCAAGGACACAGTCCTAAGTGACAGAATTCCCTGCATGTAAGGGCCACACCTGGGTATCAGATGAGGAGTGGGCAGTGCACAATAGAGGGACATGGCTCCTGGACAACATGACTGCTGTACTGTGGCAGTTCAACCTGGCCCGAGGAGGGCACATAGCATGTTAGACAGAGTACACAGTGCAGTCTTTGACTCACCCCCTCCTTGCTGCTCTCTGGCCTTCAGCTGCCCATCCAGGTCTGGAAAGACCACCGCCAGGATCCTGAGCATGTGGGGGGTCAGGGTCCGTGTTCCGCCCCTCCTGCGAGGAGGCGACAGCTTCAGCTGGACCCGTGCAATCCTCCGGGTCCAGCCCCGAAGGTCCTGCCACCTCTTTTGGCAGTTGCGGATCCGGCGCTTGTAGACCCCCACGGACCGGACAGCCCGGACGATGTCCTTCCAGATCTCATGCTTCCGATGGGCAGAAGCCTGTCAGGATGACAAAGTGATAAGGCCATTACTACACATGCAACATATCCGTGCATGACACAGTTGCATATACATGTCGCAATCACAGGGGCACATGGTGTACCCAGGCAGTGCACGGCTGCCCATGGACAGTTTTCCAGAAGTCACTACATGGTATCATTGCATGGGGAGTAAAACCCTGTTCAGAAGCACTGTCACTGCACCATACCTGTCCAGTGCAAGTCACTACACACTATGGGGGGTGACAACTACTCAGTGAGCCTGCTAGCCAGTGGTGTGCTGACTCTCAGCCTTGCTAGTCAGACAAAATGCACATTCAGAAAGGCAGTGCACAGAACACTCACCTGCTCCCCTGGTGTCCCATACAGCTTGCTGTACTGTGGAAGTAGGCTGTCCAGCAGGGCCTGGTTCTCTTCAAGGCTGAAGGCTGGGGCTCTCTCCACAGTACGTGCCATTGCAGGGTCCAGAGGGGCAGAGACAGCAGCAGTGCAGTGGCAGATGTCGTCCTGGAGCATGTAGTGCAGGCAAGTGGGCTCTCAGGGGAACATGCAGCAATATATATGTGCTGGAGAGGCAGATACTGTCCCTTGTGTCCAAAGTGATAGGTCCAAGTCGTTTGCATCTTCTGAATCTGGCCAATCCATGGAATAGCAGCACCAAAACACGCCCACAGCATCCTTCAAAATTTCAACTTCATGACATACATGATTTTGCAACATTGTTGTGGGTGACCAACTGATTTTCCAGCAACCGACTCGTTCGAATATTCGAAAACGCGTCCGTTGCCAGGCAAGCCCATTGTCAATGGGTGCGCACCGATCGGTCCATTGAGGTACAACGCGCACAGGGGTACAACGCGTACCCGCACACATTGAAAGCAATGGGCCGGCCGGAGGCACCGATCGGTCCATTGCTGTTCAACGCGCACAGGGGTACAACGCGTACCCGCACACATTGAAAGCAATGGGCCGGCCGGAGGCACCGATCGGTCCATTGCTGTTCAACGCGCACAGGGGTACAACGCGTACCCGCACACATTGAATGCAATGGGCCGGCCGGAGGCACCGATCGGTCCATTGCTGTTCAACGCGCACAGGGGTACAACGCGTACCCGCACACATTGAATGCAATGGGCCGGCCGGAGGCACCGATCGGTCCATTGCAGTACAACGCGCACAGGGGTACAACGCGTACCCGCACACATTGAATGCAATGGGCCGGCCGGAGGCACCGATCGGTCCATTGCTGTTCAACGCGCACAGGGGTACAACGCGTGCACCGCACACATTGAATGCAATGGGCCGGCCGGAGGCACCGATCGGTCCATTGCAGTACAACGCGCACAGGGGTACAACGCGTACCGCGCACACATTGAATGCAATGGGCCGGCCGGAGGCACCGATCGGTCCATTGCAGTACAACGCGCACAGGGGTACAACGCGTACCCGCACACATTGAATGCAATGGGCCGGCCGGAGGCACCGATCGGTCCATTGCAGTACAACGCGCACAGGGGTACAACGCGTACCCGCACACATTGAATGCAATGGGCCGGCCGGAGGCACCGATCGGTCCATTGCTGTTCAACGCGCACAGGGGTACAACGCGTACCCGCACACATTGAATGCAATGGGCCGGCCGGAGGCACCGATCGGTCCATTGCAGTACAACGCGCACAGGGGTACAACGCGTACCCGCACACATTGAAAGCAATGGGCCGGCCGGAGGCACCGATCGGTCCATTGCTGTTCAACGCGCACAGGGGTACAACGCGTACCCGCACACATTGAAAGCAATGGGCCGGCCGGAGACACCGATCGGTCCATTGCTGTTCAACGCATCACTGTACATGTGACTGGCATATGTCAGCATGCCTGTCTCAGATGGACATATGCCAGCCACAGATAGCTCCCAGGGAGTGAGGGGCACACCTACATCACGACAGCCTGTCCAAACCTTATCATAAGGCATGTAAGGCTGCATTTCCTATTGTGTGTATGTTGGTGTACATGTTGTCCTGTGGGTGTCACCTGTGGGCAGCCACCCCCAGGCTGTGCACGTGTTAATGGGGACAGGATCCTGGGTGTTACGTGTACGTGACCACTGTGATGTGCAACTGTTCATATCTGTGCATGTGCCATGGTCACATTTCACAGTGGTGTTTGTGTATGTCATGTCACATACCCCGTGAGTCCCATGTGGGACGGTATGTTTGAGCCAGGGTGTCCCAGTGGCACAATAGTGATGGCCCTCCACAGTCTTTGTGCATGTAGTGTTTACAATGTCTCTGATTTCATGTGCACAATGGGAGACAGTCTCCACATCCACGTTGTGTGTGCATGGACTCTGATGTTGTGCGTGTGTGTCACAGACGTCCATGGCTCTCCTGCCATGGCAAGTGTGGCCACTACCTGTGGGGGTCATGTTTGTTTTGTTGTGGTGTACACATGATACTCCAGGTGATGCCAGTGTCCATGTGGCATTACAGGGTCCCTGGGAATGTGCCTGTCGTTGAGCTGTGGTGCCTGGGGCACATCTGTCCTCACATGTCACTGGGGGGTGACTGTGACACAGCATCATGATATCCAATGGGCCAACCTGGGACAAATTGATGCCACCTGTAGGACCGTGTTGACAGATGTTGGCCATGTATGTACCATACATGTCGTTCCGGTACTGCACACTTCATGTAGTTGTGCCTCATGATGATGTATGTTGGGATCTTGAGTGTGTTCAATGCCGCATATGTGGGGTGACTGACGATCTTGCTTACTTCTCCTCTGCACTGCAGGGCTCCTGCTGTCCATCGGCCATTCCCAGACCTGGCAACGATGGTGGAACGGGACAGCATCCGACGGTACCGCTTCACCAGGCAGCTGATTGAGGATTTGGCAGTGCAGTTGTCCCCACATTTGCAGCCTGGCCGGCCGTATCCTACAGCGCTGACCCCCAAGGTGAAGGTGATGGCAGCCCTACACTTCTTTGCCACCGGTACCTTCCAACATACTGTGGCGTCTGCTGGTGGGATGTCACAGACCATGTTCAGCCGTGTGCTCCGCGATTTCTTGGCGGCAATGTTGCTCTTCCTGAACCGGTACATCTATTTCCCTAGACTGCGACGACTCACTGACGTGAAGAGTGACTTTTATGCCCTGGGGAGGATGCCGCATGTCATTGGCTCCATTGATGGGACACATGTGGCTTTGGTACCACCACAGGCCCAGGAGCAGGCCTACAGGAACCGCAAGCACTACCACTCGGTCAATGCACTGGTGGTGTGTCTTGCAGACATGACCATCACACACGTGTGTGCCCGTTTCCCTGGTTCAGCACACGATGCCTTTGTGATGAGGAGTAGTCGCATCCCCAGGTTGATGGCACAGATGCAGAACCAGCGTGCCTGGCTTGTCGGTGTGTACTGACTTTGTGCCATTGTGTGTGATCTGATCTGTAGTATTCCGCCCACTTTTCCAAGTCAGCTGATGTGCACTTGTCTGTCCGTAGGTGACTCGGGATACCCCAACATGCCGTGGTTGCTGACACCCCTCAGGAACCCTGTGACACCTGCCCAGATGCGCTACAATGAGGCACATGGTCGGACCAGGAGAGTGATTGAGCGGACCTTTGGTCTCCTGAAGAGCCGCTTCCGCTGCCTGGACAAGACCGGAGGGTCCCTCCCATATGCCCCTGCGAAAGTGTGCAAGATTATCATCGTCTGCTGCATGCTCCACAACCTGGCAGTGCGGAAGGAGTTGCCTCTCATCCAGGATGACGATGACCAACATCCGCCACCTGTGGAGGATCCTGGCCTGGACCACGATGCCAGTGACGATGATGATGATGATGGTGATGGTGATGTCCGCACACAGCTCATCACCAACTTCTTTAGCTGAATGTGAGTATCCTGAGGTGTCATGTGAATGATGTGAGTTGGCATGATGTGTGGGTGGTGCTCTGGTGCTGTTGGAGTGTGTCCATGGGCTACTTGACAGGATGTGTGTTGCGATGTGTGGTGACAGGTGGGCTGTACTCCCCAACAGTGTTGACATGCTAACTTGGTTCTGGGTGGGTATCTTGTAACATGTATTGTGCATGAGTTTTGCTGTTCTGTCCTGTACTGCATTGCTTTTGACTGTGTGTCATTTCTGTCCTTCACAGGGTACTTTCAGATTCGTTTGGTCAACTGTGTCCACCGACGACGTGATTGCACATCCAGGCTGGTAGCTGTTGTGTCCCTACAGGTGATGTGCGCCACACCCATGGACTTCCTTCTGTCTACAGTTGTTGACTGTGTGCCCGCTACCAGGTGGGGTTACCTTGCATCTGTAGTGGTTACGGCATGTTGCTACTGTGTAATAAACCTGTGCTTCACTTAGTGATGTGCGTTGTCTGTGGTCACACATTTGACTGCCATTTGCTTACTGCACCTGTGGGCTACTTGACTACAACTGGGAATGGGTGTGGTGTCTGTGCATTGCACCGTCTTCCCTGGCAACATCAGTGTAGGCAATGAGTCAGATGGCCTAGGTGTGTATGTGTTGTGTAGCCCTGGTGGTGTGTCTCCCTCATATGTGTCACGTTGCCTGTACTCACATGCCTGTGTTGTCCTTGCTGTTGCAGTTCGCATACACAGTGTAATTTTGCTGTTCATCATCCCCATAACAGCACCCACGTTGGAATCACGACAGAGGCAAGTATGGTGTATTATTGTGTTTATTGTGATACATCTGTGATAATAGTGCATAGGATGGATTGTGCTGTACATGAATCTTGCAATCCCAAGTTCCTAGATGAATAGAAAGTCCAGGTAGACAGGATCCCCAGTATCGGGGCCACAGTTGTCTGACACATTGTTCCAACTTGTACTCCCCATGCAATGTGTGGGAGTAGTGTTGCCATCAACAGGGTGAACAGTCTGTGCACAAAGGCGAAAATCCAGAACAGGTTCAGGCTTCCTGGGAGTTGCGCTTGGCCATCAGCCTCTCACTTTCCCCTCCTCGGACGACCCCTCTTCTTGGGGGGGCCCTCAAGTGCAGGCTGCTGCGGTGCAGGGGACTCTCCGCCAGAGTCCTCCTCCCTCCCTGTGGCAGTTGCAGTTTGTTCGGTACCAGATGTTGTTGGCACACAGGGAGGTGTGGACTGGTTGCTGTTCATCTGGCGGAGGCATTGTAAAATGTCCCTGTGCACCGCCGTCATCTCATGTAGTACATCCCACTTGGACTCCACGCGGGACATGTGGGAGTCCACACGTGACATGTGTGACTCCACGTGGGACATGTGGGAGTCCAAGCGGGCATGATGGGCAGCCTGCTGCTGTTTGATGTCTCTGAGGAGCCCCACTACCTGGCTGAGCTCTCCGGTGCTGGACTGGTACGCATCAGCTATGCGTACCAGTTGTGGGTCTTCATGCACACCAGCAACGTCTGCAAGCAGCGACCTCTGTCTCCCACCCCTCCCACCACCCCTGCTGACATGTGCAGTGTGTGCAGTTGCACGCACAGATAACCCTGGTCCACCTTGGGGGTTGGTGGTGGTGGTGGTGTCCATGGCCCCAGGTTGGTCCAGGGTCACTGCGCTGGTGTTGTTCCTTATTCTGTCCATGTCGGCAGGGATGGTATTCGTGGTGACAGTCGTTGGAGGGGTGGGTGCAGGGGGTGCAGCTGGTGGACCTGCTGGTGCTGCAGCTGGTGGTCCTGCTGGTGCAGCATGTTGACTTGCACCGGATGTGCCAGGTTGTTCTTCATCGTCCGAGGAGGACAGAGGCTGTACGACGCCAGTGAGCTCGGCATCCTCTTGAGCCTGGGACTGGGACTCCTCAGCGTCTGCTGCTGTGTCCCTATCATCACCTGTTTTTGGGAGACACAAACAATGTATGTCATGTTTCTGCAGGCATCAGTGGTTGACACACCTGACAGTTGTGACTGTGCCTCGGGGTGCGGGCCTGTACATTGTATTGTCCTAAGTCGTCACAGTCAGGGGTTGATATTGGTGTGGCACATTGTCCTGCATTATTTGGGCATTTCTATGTATTCTCTGGGGTGTGAACATGGTCTGCATTGATTGTGTTTGGTTGACAGCCAGACCTCCTTCCCACCCACCCACCCACCCAGTCAGTTATCCCACCATGGAACGTGCTTGCATTGCAGGGAGTGTAAGTTGTCTCTCAGGATGTCAGTCAGTGGTGTCCTGCTGTTTGTTGGTGCACAGTTGGCAGCAGGGCCTTGTGCTCCCCACAGCAGTAGCCAGTGTCAGCCATCTTGTGAGTCCTTCTCCACTCCCTGTGATGTGAGCATGGTTCAGGGTGGTGTTGATGGGCCAGTTGTGAGGCTGAGCAATGTCTGTGACTACGACTCCCATCATGCTATTGCCTCCACCCCCTTCCCAGCATGCCCATGCTTCCTTCCTTTTGACTCTGCTTCCCTGTGGGGTGGGCTGGCTGTGCTGACAGGATGGCTGGGAGTGTTGTCCTGGCAGTTGTTTGGCTAAGAGTCCCAAGAGTGTCCCTGTGCTTCACACAACATAACCCAGGGTGGTGGTGCTTTGTGGGATCTTGTGTTAGGATGGAGGGCATTGCATTCTACCAGGTGGGTACTGTGGAGTTTGTGTTGGGGGGGTGTGAGGGGAGGTGCTGGTGACTATGGTCAGTGCTGCAAGTCCCCCTTCCCACCCAGCCAGCCAGATATCCCACCATGGAACGTGCTTGCATTGCAGGGAGTGGAAGTTGTCTCTCAGGATGTCAGTCAGTGGTGTCCTGCTGTTTGTTGGTGCACAGTTGGCAGCAGGGCCTTGTGCTCCCCACAGCAGTAGCCAGTGTCAGCCATCTTGTGAGTCCTTCTCCACTCCCTGTGATGTGAGCATGGTTCAGGGTGGTGTTGATGGGCCAGTTGTGAGGCTGAGCAATGTCTGTGACTACGACTCCCATCATGCTATTGCCTCCACCCCCTTCCCAGCATGCCCATGCTTCCTTCCTTTTGACTCTGCTTCCCTGTGGGGTGGGCTGGCTGTGCTGACAGGATGGCTGGGAGTGTTGTCCTGGCAGTTGTTTGGCTAAGAGTCCCAAGAGTGTCCCTGTGCTTCACACAACATAACCCAGGGTGGTGGTGCTTTGTGGGATCTTGTGTTAGGATGGAGGGCATTGCATTCTACCAGGTGGGTACTGTGGAGTTTGTGTTGGGGGGGTGTGAGGGGAGGTGCTGGTGACTATGGTCAGTGCTGCAAGTCCCCCTTCCCAGCCAGCCAGCCAGATATCCCACCATGGAACGTGCTTGCATTGCAGGGAGTGGAAGTTGTCTCTCAGGATGTCAGTCAGTGGTGTCCTGCTGTTTGTTGGTGCACAGTTGGCAGCAGGGCCTTGTGCTCCCCACAGCAGTAGCCAGTGTCAGCCATCTTGTGAGTCCTTCTCCACTCCCTGTGATGTGAGCATGGTTCAGGGTGGTGTTGATGGGCCAGTTGTGAGGCTGAGCAATGTCTGTGACTACGACTCCCATCATGCTATTGCCTCCACCCCCTTCCCAGCATGCCCATGCTTCCTTCCTTTTGACTCTGCTTCCCTGTGGGGTGGGCTGGCTGTGCTGACAGGATGGCTGGGAGTGTTGTCCTGGCAGTTGTTTGGCTAAGAGTCCCAAGAGTGTCCCTGTGCTTCACACAACATAACCCAGGGTGGTGGTGCTTTGTGGGATCTTGTGTTAGGATGGAGGGCATTGCATTCTACCAGGTGGGTACTGTGGAGTTTGTGTTGGGGGGGTGTGAGGGGAGGTGCTTGTGACTATGGTCAGTGCTGCAAGTCCCCCTTCCCACCCAGCTAGCCGGATATCCCACCATGGAACGTGCTTGCATTGCAGGGAGTGTAAGTTGTCTCTCAGGATGTCAGTCAGTGGTGTCCTGCTGTTTGTTGGTGCACAGTTGGCAGCAGGGCCTTGTGCTCCCCACAGCAGTAGCCAGTGTCAGCCATCTTGTGAGTCCTTCTCCACTCCCTGTGATGTGAGCATGGTTCAGGGTGGTGTTGATGGGCCAGTTGTGAGGCTGAGCAATGTCTGTGACTACGACTCCCATCATGCTATTGCCTCCACCCCCTTCCCAGCATGCCCATGCTTCCTTCCTTTTGACTCTGCTTCCCTGTGGGGTGGGCTGGCTGTGCTGACAGGATGGCTGGGAGTGTTGTCCTGGCAGTTGTTTGGCTAAGAGTCCCAAGAGTGTCCCTGTGCTTCACACAACATAACCCAGGGTGGTGGTGCTTTGTGGGATCTTGTGTTAGGATGGAGGGCATTGCATTCTACCAGGTGGGTACTGTGGAGTTTGTGTGGGGGGGTGTGAGGGGAGGTGCTTGTGACTATGGTCAGTGCTGCAAGTCCCCCTTCCCACCCAGCTAGCCGGATATCCCACCATGGAACGTGCTTGCATTGCAGGGAGTGTAAGTTGTCTCTCAGGATGTCAGTCAGTGGTGTCCTGCTGTTTGTTGGTGCACAGTTGCCAGCAGGGCCTTGTGCTCCCCACAGCAGTAGCCAGTGTCAGCCATCTTGTGAGTCCTTCTCCACTCCCTGTGATGTGAGCATGGTTCAGGAGTGGTGTTGATGGGCCAGTTGTGAGGCTGAGCAATGTCTGTGACTACGACTCCCATCATGCTATTGCCTCCACCCCCTTCCCAGCATGCCCATGCTTCCTTCCTTTTGACTCTGCTTCCCTGTGGGGTGGGCTGGCTGTGCTGACAGGATGGCTGGGAGTGTTGTCCTGGCCGTTGTTTGGCTAAGAGTCCCAAGAGTGTCCCTGTGCTTCACACAACATAACCCAGGGTGGTGGTGCTTTGTGGGATCTTGTGTTAGGATGGAGGGCATTGCATTCTACCAGGTGGGTACTGTGGAGTTTGTGTGGGGGGGGTGTGAGGGGAGGTGCTTGTGACTATGGTCAGTGCTGCAAGTCCCCCTTCCCACCCAGCTAGCCGGATATCCCACCATGGAACGTGCTTGCATTGCAGGGAGTGTAAGTTGTCTCTCAGGATGTCAGTCAGTGGTGTCCTGCTGTTTGTTGGTGCACAGTTGCCAGCAGGGCCTTGTGCTCCCCACAGCAGTAGCCAGTGTCAGCCATCTTGTGAGTCCTTCTCCACTCCCTGTGATGTGAGCATGGTTCAGGGTGGTGTTGATGGGCCAGTTGTGAGGCTGAGCAATGTCTGTGACTACGACTCCCATCATGCTATTGCCTCCACCCCCTTCCCAGCATGCCCATGCTTCCTTCCTTTGACTCTGCTTCCCTGTGGGGTGGGCTGGCTGTGCTGACAGGATGGCTGGGAGTGTTGTCCTGGCAGTTGTTTGGCTAAGAGTCCCAAGAGTGTCCCTGTGCTTCACACAACATAACCCAGGGTGGTGGTGCTTTGTGGGATCTTGTGTTAGGATGGAGGGCATTGCATTCTACCAGGTGGGTACTGTGGAGTTTGTGTTGGGGGGGTGTGAGGGGAGGTGCTTGTGACTATGGTCAGTGCTGCAAGTCCCCCTTCCCAGCCAGCCAGCCAGATATCCCACCATGGAACGTGCTTGCATTGCAGGGAGTGGAAGTTGTCTCTCAGGATGTCAGTCAGTGGTGTCCTGCTGTTTGTTGGTGCACAGTTGCCAGCAGGGCCTTGTGCTCCCCACAGCAGTAGCCAGTGTCAGCCATCTTGTGAGTCCTTCTCCACTCCCTGTGATGTGAGCATGGTTCAGGGTGGTGTTGATGGGACAGTTGTGGGGGGGCAATATGTGTGACTGCGACTCCCATGATGCTATTGGCTACACTGACTTGGCCAGCATACACAGAATTCCTTCCTTTGAGTGGTCTTCACTGTGTGTTGGTGTTGTTGTGGTGGCTACATGTGTGGATGTGTGTGTTAGTTCTATTTGTGCCACTGCCTAGCTGTAGTTGTGGTTGTGTTTGTACATGTGTTGGCACAGTTGGATGTGACTTTTTTGATGGCATGTGTTGTGTTTATCTGACTGACATACACATTTTGGGATGATTCTGTTCTAGTTGCTGTGTAATTGCTATGAGTGCATGGTTTGACTCTCCCCTTGACAGTGATGTGTGTGTTTTGTGGCAGTTTATTGTGTACATTTGTTGTGTACTCACCAGGCTCTGGGATGTTCTCTAGTCCATATACGCTCACTGGCGGAAGGATGGCCCGCACCTTCTCCTCCCAGGGCCTGAGGTATATTGGCTTGGCAGGAGGGCCACTGCCGGTGTGTTGGCTGTTGATGTAGTCTATCTTCAGCAGGTCCCGTACCCTCCTGCGCACGTCATACCACCTGTTCTGGATGTCCGTCTTTGTGCGCCGACATGGTGATTGGGCGTTCACCCTGTTGATGATCCTCTCCCACATCTTGGTTTTCTGCGACATGGGGGTCTGTTGGACCAGAGTGCCAAACAGCTGTGGCTCCACCCTGAGGATCTCGTCTACCATGACTTCCAATTCACTATCTAGGAACTTGGGATTCTTCTTGGGGGCATGGTGATGGGTGGTGATGGTGGGTGATGTGTGTGTTGGTGTGCAGGTGAGGGTGTGTGGGTGTGTGTTGTGCTGGGTGTATGTGAGGTAGGTATTTGTTGGTGTGCTGATGGTGTGTGGCTTGTGTGAGGGATGAGCTGTGGGTGTGTGGTTGCTTTCTCTTGGGTGCTGGCAGTGGAATGGCATTTGCAAAGGCTCATGGTAGTGATTTGTGTCCTTTATATAGGTGGAGTTGTGGGTGTGTCTTTGTTCTCTGTCCCCACCCCCCCAGTATTTATTGGCTTGGTAATTGCTTGTTTGGCCTTTTTTGGTTGATTTTTCCTTTGTGCTGTTTGTGTATGTTGGAAACGTTCTTGTGACCGAGTCGGACCCTGCATTGGTCTCGTACGGTGTTTTCCGTTTCGTTCACGCTGTGTTTGTGCAGTTTTGTATGCTGCGTACGCGTCGGTCGCGGTGTATTGTGTTGCTTCGGCTCGGTTTTGTATGCGTGTCGGTCGTACGGCTTGTCCTCCGTCCGACTCGGTCGTGTTTTTCGCGCCTTGCATCATACTTTGCGGGTTGGAGTTGGCGGGTACGATTCGGTCGGATTTGTTCCGGGTGCGTGTCGGTCGGTTGGATTCGCGTGTTTTTCCGGCAGGATTGCTATTATCCGAGCGGCTCGGTCGGTCGGCTTGGTTTCCTGACGTGTCGGTCGGATTTATCGCGGCTTGCATCGTACTTGGCGTGTCGGGCGCCACTGGTACGTGTCGGTCGGTAATTTTTCCGGCTCCGAGTCGGTCGGTGCTTTTTCCGGCCCGAATCGGAATCGACCTCTTAGTGTTTGTTATAAATTACATTCATAATCGTGGAACCTATCCCAAGCCCTGTTCTTGCATTATGTATCAAAGAGGCATGCCATCTGAATCTATTTTCAAGTCTATGAGGGCTGTTTCCGGTGTTTCCAGGGAGCCATGTTTGTGTATTTTTGCAGGTATCACATGTTAAGAAGGATATCCTGGATAAGTCCCCTCTTATTACATCAGAACTCAATAATGTTATTGATGGTGCTTTTGTTGGTTTACAGTTCATGGCTATTTGACATTCGGTTAATACTAATTATAGATGTTTTGCTGCCCCTGTATGTGGAAGGAGTCCCAGAACACACACTGTGGGTGAGACAATCAGTTGGTTATGTATGGCTGTTTTGATCTGAGAAACTACCTTGTCCTAGTATATGGCTCCAAGGGGGCATTATCAATGAATATGAAAAATGTTGGTGTCAGGAAAGAGACATCTAGGGTATCTGCGCAAGGATGTTCCAAATATTCAAAGGAGTCTAGTAGAGGTGAGCACTATGCTATACATTTGTGACTGACACTATCTTGCATCCAGTTCACCATGTCTAGTCGATCTGCAATATCTCAGCCGTTGGTAGCTCAATATTTTAATTACTTCATAATGCTTTTGCTATGCATGTCAGATTGCTGCATGGTAGAAACCAGAAAGTAGCATCCCATAGATGTTCTGGACATTTGCAAAAATAAGATGCAGAGATCCCCTACAGATTCTAAGGAGTCCTTCTGCCTTTCTTTTCATCATCCCATTGGCAGTGCCAGTGTGAATGCTTTTCTGATTCTGCACAGGCAGAGGTACCTGCTTCAGCAGAATTTAGCTGTAGCAGTTAGTTTGGGAACTGGTTGATTCCGGACACAATTTCCAAACACAACTCCCTAGCATTCATCATGGTGTATTTTTGCTGAAAGATTTTTGACTCCAATATTTGAGATTCAAGTGCCCATTTAGTCACATATAGCAGTCGTGCTGCAATGTAATAACATTCTTAAGGTGGGGTAACTGGCCTGCTCATGAGAAGTGAGAGTTGCAATCTGACCAGTGCAAGCCTGTATCTACCTTCTTTTAAGTGTTATAAATATTAAGTAAAACAGTTTGAAAAGGGATCGATGTAGGATTACTGTTAAATTGGTGAAGTGGTACAGTAGTAGGAGGAGTATGATCATTTTAGATAAAAACCGCCGATAGTCATCATCGAGCTCCTGCTGACAGCATTGGTTTTGCCTCTAAATGATCTAAGTGGGATAAACTGAGGTCACATGCGGCACTGGTTTTGCCAACAAATGTTCTAAGTGGGATAAACTGAGGTCACATTACTGGTCAGATATATTTGCCAGCTTGCCCCATCCAAGGTTATTTCTTCAGACTTAGGCCCTAATTTAAAGTATGGTGGTTTTAACTCGACCCGTCAGAGAATATTATGTTCACCACCCTGATGGACAGGTGATCACCACATTTAGAGATGACCCCTGGCCCGGAGGTGAGTTTTGTGCCTTCTGAAGGCACTACAACTTTGGTGAATGACCCCCATAAGTGAGGTGACCATTCACCAAACTTTTGTTTTTCAGAAACAAATCCCTGTTTTTCTAATGACCTACACACCATGGACTTTTCTCATCAGACATCAGACTGTACATTCCAAATACAGCCCCTTCTCAGTCAGGCCATTATGTAAATTAGGTTAGATTTCTGATGGCAGAGACAGAATGGGTACTGCCTTCAGAAAACTAACTGTCCATCCAACTCATAATGGGGTGGGCAAACCAAAGGTTTGAAAGACAGTTTACTCCACTGTGTTTGTGGAGGAGTAGCCTGTTCACCAAACTCTAAATCAGGCTCTTAGTCACATTTTTGGAAGTTGAATTCCTCCAGCAAGGCTGGAAGCTGTGGCCTATCAGGGATCACAAGGCAAGATACTTTCACTACAAAGTCCTGCTCAACCAGTTTTGTCGTGTAGTTCCTAAAGTACCCCTGCAGGACCTGCGCGTTTGGATAACGTATACTGCGGGCTTAGTGGCAGACTGGCTCTGAGCACCCCAACCGTATATGTTAGCCTGGTTTGCATTAGCTAGCTCGCAGTGCCACTAGTGTCTCCTCTTATCGGGGAGAGATTAGTTTCTGGCAACCTTAGAACATAACAACCTTGATTCCCTCAGAATCGTGGAAACAATGTACTACCTTTCGCTCAGTCACTCGTGCTATCTTATTCGATTTGTCTCAGAGAGTTACACAGAATAAACAGTCGGGCGTTTCAATAAGTATTTATTGAACAGTTGTTATTCTAGTGTAAAATATATGTGCTGCGGTAACCAGCAGACAATAGCAGAGATATATTATCAGCAGTACGATAAAAGCAAAGGGATAGAACAGTTCTACCATATTGCAATAATCATGAATACATACATGAATATAAAAGCATTATGCAAGTGCGCGTACTCCTACGATGCCCAACTAGATGTACCTGTGTGTACCTAGCATATGTGCGTAGGTCGTAGAAGTTAAGAGCCAAGAATCCTCCTAGGATTTAGTCAAACCCCCATACCTGAATAGTGCGAGTGTGGGACCCTGTCCTGGTCTCGAGTTGGACACCCTGTCAGGGCTGTGTCAGACCGCTGTCAGCTGGAGCGACTGCATGCACGAGCCTCAGCATCTCTGGTCAGTGTGTCAGCATGGAAGTCTCGGTTCCCTCTGTCTTACCGGGGCAAAATGTGGTGTATTTGTACCCTAAAGAGTCTAGGTCCTCAGTATGGTTTGTATTGGACATGAGGAAGACGTCAGGGGTGAACTTTGTACATACATATTATGCAAGTGGTATATTCCTAGAGAGCAATGCATAATTAATGAGTACAGTGTGGGCCTGTGTTTCGGAAAAACCCTGCTGTATTCAAAACCACAGGATAGATAACGTTCAGCCCTCAGAGCTCGTTGTGTACTAGCAAGGACCAATGTAGGTGAAAGAGCATGCCTATATAAGGAATCATGACTATAATAGGACATGTACGGTTATGACCATAATTGGGCATATGCGGCTATGACCATAATAGGGCAAGTACGAATATGACCATATTAGGGTAAATATGAATACGTCCATTTTAGGGCATGTACGACGGGTCTACATTTGGGCCTTTATATGGGATATAACACCCACTCCTCTTCCGAATTGGATAAAAATTACCATACTTAAAATCTGGACAATTTAAAAAAATATTTTTAAAAGCGAGTAAAAACGTGGTTTAAAAAATCGTTAAAAATGAGGTGTTTAAAAAATGTTAAAATTCAGCTATTTCTAGTTGCCACTTGAAAAAGTCAATATTGTCTCTCTATAAAAGTTGCATTACCATAAGCAGGAGAAGGCCATGCTTTACTCAAGCGAAAGTGTCAATGTAACAAATGTTCCAAATTTAGATTGTTTGTTTTGAAACGAGTGAAGAAGCCGAATTCTTTCCCAGGACACGATGAGCCAATTCAAGATTAAGCGTCCTGGCTGGGAAGTTCAGTATTGTATTGTATTGTATTGTATTGCATATTTATATAGCGCATGCTGCCACCCTGCGGGTATCCTGGCGCTGTCACTTAGCAGAGGAATTCGTCAGTATTCAGTGCTTCTCAACCTAAGGAATGGCATTATCATTCCTAGGGAAGAGCCATGTTTTCAGATTTTTTCTGAAGCAAAGCAGGGTATCAGCTTCTCTGATCTTCTGGGGGAGTTCGTTCCACAGGCAGGAGGCACGCATTGCTGAAGGCCCTTCCTCCCATCCTGGATTTTTAAATCTAGTGGTATTAACCAGATTGGCGCCAGAAGATCGAAGAGGTCTAGTCGGCTTGTACCATGTAAATCTATCCTGCATAGGG
>CAWUFW010028744.1:0-20712 GCA_963921515.1 Calotriton arnoldi | reverse complement strand
TCGTTTCATTGGTTGGTTTCCGTTCTGCACATACACAGAGCTATGCACAGGATAATAGGACCTCAGAGCATAGTGGTGAGCCAACCATACACCTTAGTACCCACAATCCCACTCCGACTAGCATTAGCGTCTCATTAGCAGCAGTGCTACCAATGTTTAGACAACCCAGAACACGGTCTCTCTATCTCTCAGGACTCGCGGGAGCAAGGACACTCTTTCATAACTCACTCATACTCGTCCACAACGTGCGTAATACGAGACACAGTATAGTTTAGAATGTTTATTTCAACTATCGTGCTCTAAGATACAGTACACGTGCCAGTACTATCAGCATAATGCATAATAATAAAATAATAAGCATAGTTACAATTCCATAGAATACAAACGGGGAAAGCATTTTATAAAGACAGTGGATATAAGGCTAAATGGCCTGTCCACCCTCCCCGTGCTAATACCTAGTTTATTATAAAAACAGAAGACCTCTGGGCATTGTCAGGCAGACCCTCATTCCTCAATATCTAGATGCAAGGTTTACATCATCAGACAAGCACAGCTCTTCTCTCTGGAAAGGTATTTCTCCAAGTGATCCCTATACAGTGGAATCACAATATTAAAAAGCACACAAATTTCTCCAGTGCAGCTGTACGTAGTGTTATGTCTAGGTGCGAGGGACTGGCCAGATCAGCAAGAACAAGGGACGTTGTTTTTCGACCTTGTACATGTTGTGCAGATGTAACCCACAGGGAACAGGAGAAAAGGTAAAAGGCAGAAATGCAGACAGGTCTAAAATAGCCGGGCATAAGCAGAGGCTGGAAAAACAAAGGCACAAAGTAACGTGTGCCAGGCCCAAGCTAACTAAGCAAGGCAGACCATGAGGCCACAAACCACACGACAATCTCACTGCCTGTTTGGGTCACGGTCAAACATGCGCATTGATATCAGTTCCCAGGGAGTACCTTTTTTTGGAATCACTGCCCCTAGATTCATCCATACTTTCATACTTGCTTGATCATAGACATGACACATCTGTGTGAATTAGAATGTTTTGGTCACATTCAGTGGAGTGTTGAAGCTGGACCAGTACATGGCCATGCAAACCCCACTTTACATTGTTGCCCCGTGGAGGGCCAGCCTTGTGCATGTGCATGGGTTTGCACATGCATGGGTTTGTTGTGAGATTGGTGATGTGTGGGGAGGGCCCCCTCTGGGCACATTGTCGACAGGGGCCTACTTGCTGTTTCTATGTGTGCTGCAGTATGCCAAGGAGATCAGGGACATGATCCATAGTCATTGTGGGTGTGCACTGTGCTATGCTTAATTGTGCATGTGTGCTGTTGTGCCCATCTCCCCCCGTCCCTCCAGTCCCTGGTCGTTACTCACCCTGTTGCTGTTGAGTCAGGTCATGTTGAGCAGTGTCCGGTCCCCCAACTCCTGCCACCGTCTCCCCACTGATGAATGTGGACACCATTTCCTCCATCTCATCCAGCTCCTGCTGTGGCGCTGGACTCCCACCTCCAGTCTGCATTGCTGCTTTCCGGTTGTTAACAGGTTTCTGCTTGGTTTTGCGCTTCACATCATTCCAGCGCTTCTTGCAGTTGTCCACTTCCCTTCTCTTCACTCCGACTGCATTCACCTTGGCCAAGATGGACTGCCATATTGCATTTTTAGTTGCCAATGACACAGTGGAGGTGATGAACAGTTGTTGGTGGTGTCCTATCACCTCCGTAATCAGGATCTTGTTTTCCTGCGGACTGAATCGCGGGTTCCTCTTCTTCTTCTCCTTGCCCTTCTCCTTCCCCGAGGTCCCTGGCTGGTCCTCCGGGGGGTTTGTGGGGTTCTGGTTGGGCTCTGTAGTTGCTCCAGCGTCCTCCATGGTGCTTCTCAGTTGTTTGGGTTTTGATTTCTTTCTTTTTTTTAAGCAGCTTTTATGGTGATTTTTCCCGCCTGACGTGGGAATTGCAGGCCTGGCGCTGCTTATCGCTGATGTTTTTATCGCTGTTGGGCCCATCGCCACTTTTTTCACGTTCGGGTTTCCTTTTTTATCGGCGTCCCGGTAATTTTATCGCGGACATTTGACGCGTTATCGGGACACTATCGCCTGTTGCCGGCGTGTTGAGAATACGCCGTTAATGCGGCGTTAGTTTTCCGCGATAGACGGCGTTATGTAAAATTGCGTTAGCCTAGGTTGGCGATAATTATCGCACGTTCTTGATAATATCCCCCTTCTTATCTTAAGATTTATCGTGCAAGTTGCAAGGGAGAGCACAGCAGAATCTGGACAATTCACTAGATGTCTTCACAGGACTTAATACGAGAGCAGTGTGCAGGAGTGCTAGACTGTTGCCCCCATGCAAATGCCAACAACCATTGTGAGAGAATTCAAATAACATTGGAAAAAGTAATATGAAATGGTAAGACAACACTTAGAAGGTGTCCCTCGATGTCTTCATATGTTTTGGTTTGTGGATAAGGATAGGGCAAGATGTTTTAACTACAGGAAGTAAACCAGACTTTAAGAGCCCATTTGACTTTCTGTTCCTGCCACTGTCTTTATTGACCACTGAGACCAATGGTAGCAAGGGCAGTTCCAAAGGGCACCAAAGAGAAAGCTAGTTACCCTAAGCTGACCCATAATTGACGTCCGTGAAGTCGTGTACAGTAGCTGAATAGGTATAAACCATGATTAGGGCCTGCTTTAGAGTTTGGCTTATAGCATGTTCCTTCACAAGTGTGACAGATATGGCATCAACTATATTACAAGTGCCATAAGCTAAACTATACTTGTAGCACAGCAGACAGGATATCAGTCACGTCTGTGAAGAAATATGCTGTCTGCCAAATTCAAAATCAGTGCCTAAGTTAGTGTGCTCTTTTTTCTGTTATATGCAAAAGGATTTTTGTCTTGAAAACATTTCCATTCACCTATCTGACTGTATCCTAGGGTTCAATGTGCCTGCTATCACTTTCAAAATGGGTATAACATTTAATTGTCAAAGGGTAATTTTTAGACCTGGCATCCATGGCGTGGTTTCCCACTAACGTTTTGCCCTCAGACCTCCTGTTGTTGCTGACTTCTTTTTGCTGGCCTTAGGACTCTGTGCACTTCACCACTGCTAACCAATGCTAAAGTGCTTGTGCTCTCTGCTTAAAATGTGCTAACATTTGGCTTAAACCCAATTGGTATATTTAATATACTTGTAAGTCCCTAGTAAAGTGGAACTACACGTGCCCAGGGCCCATAAATTAAATGCTACTAGTGGGCCTGCAGCACTGATTGTGCCACTCACTTAAGTAGCACTTTAAACATGTCTTAACCTTCCATTGTAGAGCCTGTGTGTGCAGTTTAAACTGCCATTTTGGACTGGCAAAATTAACCTTTTTCTCAGGCCCAAACCTTCCTTTTTAATACATATGCCAACTCTAATGTAGGCCCTGGACAGCCCCAAGGGCAGGGCACAGTGTATTTAAAAAGTAGGACATGTACATTTAAGTTTTACTTAAGCACTTTTTCAAGTGCTTCCAGAAGGCATTGCGAATTTATCCAGCTCCCCCTCTAATTTTGCAATCCTAGGAGACCTCAACCTACATTTTGATGATCCCTCCAACCTCGCGGCCTTAGAGCTGGTCAGGAATCTCTCAGCACTCCAATTTAGCCAAAAAGTTTCTGGAGCGACTCACGTTAAAGGCCATCTACTTGATCCTATATTTATCAATAGCAAGGAATTTTTAGTAGGGGATGCCAAACCACTCCTGTGGTCTGAACACTTTCTGATTCCCTTGACTTGGAACACAGTAGACCCACTCTCCTCATCTGCTACGAGCAGTAGCCGGGAACGCTTATGGTCCAAGCTTCCTCTTGATCAGTGGGTCCTAGCACTTGATACCACTAGACCTTCATACGAATCAAACCCTATAGTGGCTAATGAGAAGTTCAATAAGTGGATTGAACACTCCCTTGAGCAAGTCCTCCCCAAAAAAATCATCCGAAAAAAAGACAGTTCCAAGCTCTCTCCATGGTATACCACCAAACTACGTGAACTGAAACAAACCTGTAAGAAGCTAGAAAGGAAATGGAGGAAGGATTACTCAGACTCTGGGGAACATAAATACAGGGAGGCTATCAGAACTTACCAAGCGGAAATCAAATCGGCACAAGCTGCCTTCTACGGTGAAAAGATCCTCCATGCATCTAATTCTCCACATGAGGTTTTCCGTATTGCGAAAACTTTAATCAAGCTTCCAACCCCACAAACTACTGCAGAGGGCGCTCTTGATCGATGTAACAATCTAGCGGAATTCTTTCCCAAAAAGATACACAACATATATCTCACTTTTCCCCACACATCAGCCCACCTGGATCGCCCCCCTATGACCTGCCTCACATCCAGTACCAGTGCGCTATTGGAACATATCCCTCTGGTAGAACCCAAATCGGTAGAATCCATCCTGGGTCACGTTAAATCAGGTTCCCGTAGGGACCCGCCCCCCCCTAAGGTTCTGATATCAGCCGCAGGAACAATCCTGCCGGTAATTTGTGAACTGATCAACTCCTCCATCTCCTCTGGAGTGGTCCCCATTCCTTGGAAATGCGCCATGGTCAAGGCGCTGCTCAAAAAGCCAAACTTGGACCCAGAACAGCTGGGGAACTACCGGCCAATTTCCCTTCTCCCCACCTGTAGTAAAATTATAGAGAGGCACGTTAACTCACTACTATCCGGATTCCTAGAATCAAACAACCTGCTTCACCCCTCGCAGACCGGTTTCCGGCCCCAACATGGAACGGAAACCGCTCTGTTGGCGGTGGTTGAAGAATCCAGGCAAATCCTAGACCAAGGTGGTACAGCAACCATCATCCTGTTAGACCTCAGTGCTGCATTCGACACTGTCAGCCATGACATGTTAATCCTCAGACTCCTGAATCTTGGAGTGACTGGAGGCGTCATCACCTGGATGCGGTCTTTTCTAGAGGACAGGTTTTTTTCAGGTTTTTGAGGGTAATGTCAGCTCTAAACTGATGCCACTCAGCTGCGGTGTGCCGCAGGGGTCCTCCCTGAGCCCGAAACTATTAAACGCATACATGAGCCCACTGGCTGAGATTGTCCGCCCTTTTGGCATAAAAATAGTTACCTATGCTGATGATACACAGCTGGTGGTATCTTTAAACCACCTGGGAAGCCTGTCCTCTAGCCTGGGCCCTTGTCTGGAAAAAGTCGCGAAGTGGATGCAGCTGTCCTGTCTGAAGTTGAATGGAGACAAGACAGAGCTTATGCTTCTAGGCAATCAGCCGGCCTTCAATCCCGGGCTACTATGGCCTAATTGTCTCGGTCCCCCGCCAGTTCCTAAAAAACAAATCAAGAGTCTGGGCATATGGTTGGACCAATCCCTGACTTTTAATTATCAAGCAACGAAGCTGTCGGCCACTTGCTTTGGTATTCTGAGGATGCTGAGGAAAATTCTTCCTCTTCTCCCATTCTGTGCTAGGCAGATAATGGTACAAGCCCTGATTCTATCACGTATAGACTATGGAAACGCGCTCTACCTCGGAGCCCCTCAGTCTACCACCTCTAAACTACAAGTCATCCAGAACTGTGCAGCCCGCCTGATCCTTAAAATCCCCTATCGGCAATCCGCCAAACTTGCGCTGAACACTCTGCATTGGTTACCCATTCTGGAGAGAGTCAAGTTTAAGGCCCTTTGTATCACCCACAAGTTCTTCTGAGGGAAAGGCCCGCCCATTAACCAAGCCATTGATGTGCCATACTGTCCTAATAGAAGCCTTCGCTCGGCTAACCTTTCACTCGCTGCGGTTCCAAAAATAAAGAGAGCAAGAGGTGGCGGCCGCTCTCTCTCTTATAACCCGGCCAAGCTTTGGAACTCCCTCCCGCTCCAACTACGTAGGGAATCTAACCATCTTTCCTTCCGGAAACTTTTAAAAACCTGGCTGTTCCAAGCTCACATCCAGTAAAGTCGCCCCCCTAGTCCGCGGTCCGCAGATAGCGCTGGGATGCCTTAGGGTAGCTATGCGCATTATAAATGCTTATTCTATTCTGGTAGTGGACTTAAATACGTTTTACACTACTGCAAGCCCTATCTCTCCCATTGGATAACATTGAAGTTGCATTATTAAATCCTATAAGAGTAATATCCAAATGGGCAGAGATAACCAGTTCATGTTTGGTGTCTCTGGAATCCTAATTTAAAATCCTAACTTATGGTGGAGTCGGATTTTAAATTACAATTCTGAAAATGCCACTTTTAGAAAGTTGGAATTTTCTTGCTTTAGTCATTTGCTGCCTACAGCCCATCTCTGGGTCACATGACTGTGTGTGTGACAGTTGGGCTTTGTGTATTCCTCCTAGACAGCTGCACACAGTGGGAGCATAGATGTGACTGGATGGGCCATCACTGGCAAGATGGGAGTGAGGAGCTGGGGAGCTGGGGACAGCCCCACTTACACTTGAACAGGCTGTGTGCTGCCTCCACACAAAGGGCTGCATACCCCCTGTAGTTCATCTGGAGCCAGGACCAGGAAAGAAGGGCATCAGTGCACTTCAAAGGCATGCCTATAGAAGTTTCTACCCACTTCAAAGGCACAATTGTGTATAAAGGAAGCACCTCAGACATCAGCTCTCAGTATGCTTCCGGACCTGTTGATACTCTGTCAGGATGAAGGACTGCTGTGGTGCTACAAGGACTGCCACTCTGCTGGACTGCGCTCCAAAGGAACTGCTGCCGTGCTGTGCTGACCAGCTGCCTGTTGCCCTCTTGCCTGGGGAAGAAGAACTGGACCTGCAACTACATCTTGAACCCATGACCCCGGTGTGAGTCAATGGCCTAATCTGCTGGCCTCCTGATCTGAGCCTCAGGGACTTAAAAGGCTCCCCAACCAACTCCTGGACCCAGCTGCAGTGAGTTCCAGACTCACAAGTGGTGCCTCTCAGGTCCTGGACCCCTGGTGTGGCTCACAAGCTCTTGAATCAAGCTTTTGGGCCCGAAACACAGGACCCGCAAAAGACATGTACCAAGGGCTGTTTTTGAGCTTTGCTGGTGTTGATTACTAGCAGGACACAGCCCAGTTAAAACCCTGCAACTCATAGAAAAATGTGCATAGCTCCTGCAGATGTATGTCAAATTTCTACAGTAAATCATAGATGCATCAATGTTGTGTGTTTGTGGGGGTATATTGTGAGGAATACATAAATAATTAAGCAATAATTAATTTTTAATTAATGATAATTAGTTTACTGATAAATAATTATGTTAATACTGTAAATAATTTGTTTTTTAAAGTTGCGTTTAGGTGTATGTTGGGGTATTATTCAAAAAAATTGTTTTTGCTAATAAATAATTTTTAAATAAAATTTGTTATTTAAATTAAAAATATGTTTGTATATTATTTATAATAATATTTTTAGTTATTTATGATATGTATTTAACATTGCAATATGTATTTATTTTATTTAAATTTTAATATAAAATACATTTTTATTTAATTGTTTTTACATATTTATATTTTTATTTGTTTACTATGTTTTTGAAATTATTTTATTGTGTTGAAGAGAATTTGTTTGTTTCTAATGTTGCACTGCCTGAGTTGGAATAATAATTTTACTCCTCCGCATTCAACACTTTCCTACTGTTGCACTCATTGGAGTGGGAATAGTAAATTTTACCCGTCTGCAATCCAACAAATCCAACAAATTACTATTCCCACTCCAGTGAGTGCAACAGTAGGGAAAGTATCGGATAGCGGAGGGGTAACAATTACTATTCCCACTCCAAGAAGTTCAACAGTAGAGAAAGTGCTGGATAGCGGAGGGGTAAAAATTACTATTCACACTCCAGTGAGTTCAACAGTAGGGAAAGTGCTGGATAGCAGAGGAGTAAAAATTACTATTCCCACTCCAGTGAGTGCAACAGTAGGGAAGGTTTTGGATAGCGGAGGAGTAAAAATTACTATTCCCACTCCAGTGAGTGCAACAGTATGGAAAGTATTGGATAGCGGAGGGGTAAAAATTACTATTCCCACTCCAGTGAGTGCAACAGTAGGGAAAGTATTGCATAGCGGAGGAGTAAAAATTACTATTCCCACTCCACTGAGGGCAACAGTAGGGAAAGTATTGGATAGCGGAGGGGTAAAAATTACTATTCCCACTCCAGAGAGTGCAAAAGTAGGGAAAGTGCTGGATAGCGGAGGGGTAAAAATTACTATTTCCACTCTAACGAGTGCGACAGTAGGGAAAGTGCTGGATAGCGGAGGGGTACAATTTACTATTCCCACTCCAATGAGTGCAACAGTAGAGAAAGTGTTGGATAGAAGAGAAACAAAAATTACTAATAACATTTAAACAATTGAAAAAATTTAAATAATCTTAAAAATTAATAAACAATATTTTACAATTATCCGATTAAATATATTAAACATTAAATATATTAATTACATATAACAAAAAGATACACATATTATCTAAAATGAATTAATAAATACATTTATAAACAATATTTATTTAAAAGAAGCAAATATTAAGGGGCACATTACGATGGCGGGCGGAAGCACAACCGCCGTGCTGGCGGATGCAGAAACCACCAGTTACCGCCGGCACGCAGCAGTCCACACGCCCGCCCAATTACGATGCGAAAAGCAGGCCAAACACCGCCGGCAAGCCAGCAACACCGTCCGCCATCAAAGTGCGCCCGCACACGTAGCGGCGCAGCACAACTGACACACACCGTCCGACGAAACACGTCCCGCCCGGCGCATAAATTACGATGCCGCAAACAAACGGCTCCCACGGCAAAGAGACACCGCACGTGAAAGAGAGGCGGAAACACGGACGCAGAGCACGGACAACGAAGAAGCGGCACCCCGGGCATGAATCCAGCACTGCAGGCCCTTCCCATGCTTCTGCTGATGCACCACCAAGGACGCAACGTACCGCAGAGACGCAGGTAGGCACACACACAACAAGTGCATGCAGACAGCGCACACAGTGCAAGGGCGGAAAAAGCGGACAACCCCCCACCAGCGCGTGCACACTACACATCCACCATTGCATCCACATATGACACACAGGCCAAATCCTAACATCGCGGAACACATGTGTACACACCACCTGGGACTAGGAACCAACCACCCCGTCACGGCCCCAAAGCGCCGATGACGCCGCCACACATGCGCACAACGCAGAGGCCAACCGCAGCGCCATGCATGCGTCGCACACAGACACAGGGACACAACCAAGCAGCACACACATCAGCCCCACCCCGAACGCACATGACACGTGACAGGCCGGCCACAGACATGTCCCCAACGCCCAATTCACGGACAACACCCAACGCCACACAAACGACGCACACATGTCAGTGAAGACACGCAACTGCAGGACACACCCCAGTGTAACAAACATGGCGTAGCACACAGCGGCGGCAACACCAACTAGGAGAAGCAGGGCTCCTTCGGGAAGAGGAACGCCAGTACCACACTGAAAAACCCATACCACCCTGCACATATGAACAAGACACATGAAACGGAACACCAAAGAGCCCGGGGACCGACAACAGGTGGCCCAAGAATAACATCCACACACAAGGCCCAACGCAGAGCGGAAAGGCAGCCTGCCGCCCACACAAGGGAGAGCAGACAGCACTGAATGACCTTCCATTCCAACACCGAAACCACAGCCCTACGACAGAAGCCGGTGAATACAGCCATTGTCCAAGAATAGACCAACACAGGCATGCCGAGGAGACCGACCACAGGGCAGATAGCGCATATCACAGAAGCACACAACGGACGGGGAAGAAAGAAGAAAACACTCCCCCATGTCGGCCACATGCAAGTTAATTGGAAGGAGTCACACAGCACTGACCTTGAACTGTCTGAGAAGCATGTGGGAAGAGGGCCCGTGTCCTCCAAACAAGCCAACAGAACACAAGTCCTGTCTCCCCACGACTACACAGAGCTCACAGCAACCCCGGAGCGTGCACATTGCAGACTGCACACACAGCCGGAGCACGCCACCTCTACGAACCGCTGCGAAATGGCAACCGCAACACACCTACCCAACTACGCCGAACAGCTCAAGCTGTACCAAACCAACACGATACATACATTGGGATGCGATCTCCTGTCCCTGCTGAACGTAAGTTACCGACTGACTTACCGCATCACATTGTTCAGCTGCGTCATGCCCGTCTTCTACTGTCGGAGGTGTCCCTACCAGCATCCCGTCGAGATATGCCTCTCCAACCCGGCATGTCTGAAGGCGGACCTGCTACCACTACTCCTCCCTCTGGACGCACACGACAGGGCCTGCTCTGCCTATGGGGGCATGGCGTATGTGGCCAACATCGCACGCGCACTGAAATGGAACCACTGTGCCTCCACACGACGGATCATCGAGAACAGCTACATCGAATGTCACCCAGCATGCCCCATCATGGTCCTCCAAGGGACAACCTACGAACAACACCTTGACAGCCACCATCCGCTTCATTGGCTGGCAAACATGTACACCACCAATGACATGGAAGCCCTGCTGGACGGCATCGCATACCTGACAACCTGTAAATACGTCGGACCACAACGCAGGTTCCCCGAGTGACCTATGAAGTCCAACCCCGCACCCATGCTCAGCTTCCGCACGGACTGGCCAGTCACCACCACAACAGCCATACCAAACGACCGGCAACTGTAACCACACCATCAACGACATCGCCATGACATCGGATATGACCGGGACATGCACACTGTTCCCCATCACATCCAGGAACACCGCATGCATCGTGGGAGGCAGTGGCATGGGCTCTGTGCATCGCACCCACATGGACGGAACTGCACGAACAACCAGGACACGACATGGATCCAGCGCACATGGACACACACACCGCTCAGTGGACATGAATAGGTCGCCTGGAGTCTGTGGGTGCTGCACCCCTCCCACCCCCGCCCCGGGAATCCCATACCAGGACCTTTGCATGGACGACAAGTGCATACAACAACAACACGACCCCAGTGACTGTGACATGTCCAGTAACCACCACAGTGCAACAACAAGTGGCACGCCGCTGCATGCACGCAAGCACATGCCCTGATGTCATCTCACATGCACGCGTGCATGAGGAACAACCGCAGCAAACCTGTCACATGGAACTGAGATGGACTGTGCCCATGATGCCGAGCGGTCTGGTAGGCTACATGTATACCGTCTGTGTCAAAGTCCGCAGCTCCGCAGCTATACGTAAATGTACATTAGCACAGCCTTGGCCAAGCAGATGTAACCCCACACCCTATCCCATTTGTAATCATGCTCAGTATATCCTCAACATGTATTCCGCTGCCAGTAGTGTCCACTATACTGCATCACAGAGGACAGAAGACTCAATATAATGTTTGAAACCAAAACTGTCTCCGCTGACTCATTTCACAAGTACGAATGAGAGAGGATGAGAGTATGTGAAGTACACGGCAGTCGTGACATGACCATGTAGTCCACTGGTATTGGATGTCAACGCAAATGAGTAGCACTACTGTGGAAGACACACATGTGTCGTGTGAAGTCGTATGGACGCAGTGCTCAGGTTGGTGGGTGCGACGGGTAGATGCGCACATGCCAAGTTGGAGCACGCCGTGTTGGGAGGGGTCATGAACAGTACACCACCGCTTCCCTGGGCATTGTGAGAGGACACCTGTCGGGGGGAGTGAACACGTGTGTGCACAGCAGCCGGGCACACGTACAAAGCGGTACCAGGCGCACCTCAGCCCACCCTCTGTGGACAAGCTGGATCCTGTTGTGCGCCCGCCATGCCCCTTGACAAGGCACACACAGCCCCAGTCGACCAGGTGTAACCCCAACATAGTCAATCCGCACAGGCGATACAGGGCACGGGATGGCAGTGGAGCATGGTGTGTGAGAGGTCTCCTCGCGCTCCTCCTGGTCATATCACGCAGGCAATAGAACCTCAACGTCTAGCATGGCACAAGTCAAATGGAAGTGTAGGGGACGCACCACAGCACGAGCAGCACTGACGTCACGGGAGGTGGCTCGCACCATCCCATCCATTGCCCATCATACCAACCACGACACATGCCATTGCGACTAAGTGCAAGCGCGTGCGCCACCACCCCCGAGCCCTCCCCAGAGAGGCCAAAGAGTGAATGTGTGGGCCAACAGCCACAGACGGACGCGGCCTGGCCGCAAGGGCAGCCACAGCCACTGGGTGTCGCAGGTGGCGGATCCGGAAGGCGAAGACTGTGATGCATAGTCCATGCAGGCCGGGTCTCCATTTGGGGCACCACGCAGGTGGACGGCGTCCCGCCACACATCATACCCTGAGACAGCCCACTCGTGCAACTGGACCCACACATACACTCCTTGCCCTCTCTGGTGCGAGCTTGGGGCTGCCTGTGCAAGCGCTAGCCTCGCAGGTGAGCATGCATATTGGGGGGCGAGGGGAGGACATGAGGGCTGGGGCGAAGATGACTGTATCACTGTCAGTTAGTACAAGGGATGACCCAGATGTGGAAAGGAAGAGACGTGTCCCGTGTGTACTGCAACTAGTCGCCAATCCAACTACCCCCCATGTCCGGAATGTAAGCCCGCACCTAGGCCCGCCCATCCGCCACATCGAACATACCACCAGCACGACAACCTTCCCATTCGAAACACTGACTGGGGGTGGCGACCAGTGAACAATCATGTGTAGCCTACCCACGCGTACATGTGGGCCCTCCATGATCCATGTCACCTGCGGCAAAGACATGACATGCGCAATGAGGGAAGTGAGGAGAGCTGCCCGCCCCACGCGCAGAAGGTGCATCAGCTCCACAGACCCAGCAGCGAGTCCAGCAGGGGTCACATGTGCAGGGGCAGCTGTGCCTGGTGTGAAGGCACATGCATATAGACAGCACATCGACCAATGTGTAGTCTGCCCACATCCACAGTCCATCATCATGTGGACATAGGAATTGAACACAGGGCAACACATCTTAGTTGGTGCACCCACCGTGTCCAACAATGCGCAATCATCGACGTACCCGCCCTGTGCATGGCCCCCCACCCAACGGAGGCACATCCAGTGCCACCATCCCACACACACAAGCCTTCCACGGAACATGCTGTGTCCAATGGTCAGTACAGAGTCAGCGCCCATCTGGTGGATCCTGAACAGGAGACATATGCACACACATGCCAGCTCCCACTATGTACGTCTGCCACCTGGCACGTGCAATGTAACCTCTCACCTGTGACGTGTGACTGCAAGCACACAGCCGTCTTGGCATGGGGCTGTCAATGTGGACACCAGTCAATGTTTCGGGAGCTGTGATCCGTACAGTGCTGTACATAGGGTGCAGTGCTGACACCTACTACTGTCTCATATCCCCTCGTGCCACAGGTCCCACTTGTATTGGCCGCTCAGCCCGTGCCCACATCGTCGTCGTCGTGTGCCATACTCATCCAGCCTCGGAAGCAGTTCCATGCTCAGCAGACACTCATGTTGCCGTGGCGTTGCCGCTTGACGAATATGCAGTCAGTCCCCATCAGCACGCCCGCAAGTCATTGGGGCCTAGATCCCCATGTGCATGCACATGGCAGTGGTATGTCTCACTTGCCATTGCCATTGTTGGGAGACCTGTGTAAGTGTATTGTGGTCGTGCCGTCCCAGCTTGACAGCTGGGCTGTGGCTCATGTGCTTGCTCAGTCATGTCAGTGATGTGTATGCGAAATTGCTATGTGCCGTGTTGCTTTGACATGTGTCCTCTGCCATTTAACCCAGGCGGAGACCGAACATTGACCGCCCATACCAATTGCTGGCGGACATGGACGATACAGAGGTAATCAGGAAGTTTCGGCTGGACAGGCCAACTCTGCATCGATTGTGTGCCATGTTAGAGCCCCATCTCCGTCCCCGCAGGGTGTATCCGACTGCTGTCACCCCCACGGCTAAGGTGATGGCCGCCATGCATTTCTTCGCCACTGGGTCATTCCAGCACACAGTGGGCAGTGGAGGAGGGATGTCCCAGCCCATGTTCAGCAAGGTGCTGAGGGATGTACTGGCAGCCATGATGCTGTACCGGAACAGGTACATCAGATTCCCCAGGGCTCGTGAATTGGCGGCAGTGAAGGGTGCATTCTATGCCCTTGGCAGAATCCCACACGTCGTGGGAGCCATTGACTGCACTCATGTTGGCCTTGTTCCACCACAGGCCACTGAGCACCTGTACCGCAACAGGAAGCACACGCACTCCCTGAATGTGCAAGTGGTGTGCCTTGCGGACATGGTGATCACCCACGTGTGTGCCAAGTTTCCAGGCTCGGCTCATGACGCACACATAATGCGCAACAGCATCTTGCCACGACTGATGGCCAATCTGCAACAGGATCGTGCCTGTATTGTCGGTGAGTATGTGGAGTGGTGTAGCGTGCTGGTTGTGCGATGCTGTCCCCTGTCCAGTTGGAATTGCAACGGTTCTCTGTGTCCCTCACACCCAGGTGACTCTGCGTATCCGAATGGGGCATGGCTGCTCAGTCCATTGAGGAATCCTCGCACCCCAGCAGACGATCGATACAATGAGGCACATGGGAGGACCAGACGTGTGGTCGAGCGTACCTTTGGCCTCCTCAAGTCCAGGTTCAGGTGCCTGGACCGCACCGGGGGTGCACTGGCGTACTCCCCACAGAAGGTGTGCCAGATAGTGGTGGCGTGCTGCATGCTGCACAATCTGGCCATTCGGAAGCAGATCCCCCTCATTGTGGATGACGGAGATCAACCAGGGCCCCAGCCCGCAGACCAGGACAGCTCGAGTGAGGTGGACAGCGGAGAGGAGGAAGCTGGGAATGTGCGCCAGCAGCTCATCGCCCGCTACTTCACTTGACGGTGAGTGTCCATGTACGACGGATGATGTGTCTGTATCTGTGCAGGTGTGTGTGTGCTGTGTCAGGGTGGCCGTATGTTCACTGCGTGCAGTGTGTCAACGCTCCATGGCCAGGGTAGTATGCCACTGTTGGTGACTGTGGCATTGTGCCCTATTGCTCTGTGCGATGTGTGTACATTGCTTGTAGTTGTTGACATGTACTGTGTGATGGGTGTGTGACACACTCATTGAATGTGCTCCTGTTCTGTCTCCCACCCCTAGGTCCCTACAGGCCCTCCGGATTCCATTGCCATGCCACGCATCAGGTGCCTTTCCGCCCAAGGTGGCCGTTGTATTCCGTACAAATAAAACACAGGGCACAAACAGCAGTTAGTGAAAAAGGTGCATTTATTACAAACTGTGACATGTGATTGTGTGTAAGGTGATGACAAAAGTGGTGCGTGCAGTGACAATGAGCTGTCGGTCATGGCTGCGTGATGATCAGGGTGTACCCACTGGTTCTATGTCCATAGTCCAACACACACATGCCATCCAGCTGGCTGTGTGGAGTGGGATCGTAGAGCAAGTCAATGCAGTGGCTGGTCAAGGAAGGCTGGCGGAAGGCTGGCTGGCTGCCTCACTTGCGACTGGAGCGTGCGAAGTCCTCCCGGGAGATCTGTTTCCTCTTCGGACGGCCCCTTCCACGTTTGGGAGGGGGTGTGTGGTGGCGACCTGCTGGTGGTGGGTGAGGTGTGCTCACTGGCTGTGGATGCAGGGGAAGTGGACACTGCTGCCCGAGCCTGCGCCCTAGCAGGTGGTGGCGGAGGTGGTGTTGCTGGCCTTGCCTGTGACCCCACCGCCACCACCAGCTGGCCCATGAGGTCCACAAGTTGGTCCATACGGGACACGAATTGGCCCATATGGGCGTCCATGGACCTCAGCACCCCCAGCACCTCCCGCGTGTCAGTAGCAGACCTGGCCCATTGTCCTTGGGCCTCTTCATAGGCCCCAAGGACTCTGGCCATTTGAGGCAGGGCATGGCTCCCAGGGGAGGCTGGCGTTTCCCTGACCCTGCTCCTCCTACCAGTCCTGCTGCCACCGGCCTGCCCACTAGCCACATTGCACACCACGGTCCTCGCTGTGGCTCCCAGGGTGGATCCAGTCGGCCGGGCCACCACCTGCGCTGGGGCTGGTGCCAGCGAAGACGTGGTGGTGGTGGAGGCGGTGGTGGTCGGTGCGGCGATGGTGGCGGTTGCGGCAGTGGTAGTGGCCGCAATGACCGTGGGTGTGGCCGCAACGACAGTGGCAGCAGGGGACTGGGACTGTTCAGCATCCCTGGATGATGGGTTGGTGGGTAGGAGGGGTCCTGGGAGCGGCTGGGCCCTGCCACGCCAGATGGGCCAGCTTGGTGGTCCGTGTCCGAAGAGGAGGACAGATCCTCCAGATCCGTGTGTCCTCGTTGGGGGCTTGTAGGCTGGCTGTGCTGGCTGCTGTCTCCATCCCCAGCATCCAGCAGTTCGTCACCTGTGGAGAGAATGAGATTTGTTATTGTGTTGCACCTGGCGAAGTATGTATTAGTCGTCTGACATTGGCAGTTCGTGCAATCTCGTACATGGGTTTCCCGGAGGCGAGTGTGTGGCTGTGGCATCTGTAGTTGTGTGTGCTAGGCAATGGGACTGTGTGCTGTGCACATGTGGCATGGGACGGATTGGCCATGCCGATGGGTGTGTTGCTGTGCCCCTACTCATTGTGACTCTGGTGTATGTGGGCTCCTGGCCCATCCTGGGTCTGGTTTGTACTTTGCTTTTGGAGTTCATATGGAACGCTTAGGAACGCATATGGCAACATGGGGGCCATGCCCCAGATTCGCATTTGGGAGGGGATATGCTTTTGGGGTTCAAATGGAACGCTTAGGAACGCATATGGCAACATGGGGGCCATGCCCCAGATTCGCATTTGGGAGGGGATATGCTTTTGGGGTTCAAATGGAACGCTTAGGAACGCATATGGCAACATGGGGGCCATGCCCCAGATTCGCATTTGGGAGGGGATATGCTTTTGGGGTACATGCTGTGAGCCATGGGTGCCGAACGTGACATGTGTTGTGGCAGCATGACAGTGCATGGTCTGAGGTGTGTGCATGCCTGACATGCCCTGCATATTTGCTGTCTGTTGTGGTTACTGGACATGGCATTGGACGCATCGTTATGAGTGAGTGATAGTTGTGTGCCAGCCAACGTATTGCAGTTGTCCCATCTCCTTGGTGTGCGTGCTGCCCTGTGCCATGTGCATCACTGCAGTGCTCGGGGGGGTGGCCCATGTTGTGTGTTGTTGCTCACAGTGTGTCGTGCGCTTAATTGACTTCTGGCACATGGTTGGTCATGGGCATGTGTCTTAGCGTGACTGCTGTATGTGTGGCAGCTGTGCGGATGACATGCCTTTCATGAGACTGGGGCTGACGGATGGGATGGATGGTATGTTGTATGTGCATGGTGTGTCTGTGAGTTTGATGGGTTCAGTGGTGTTCGTGTGCATTTATGTTGTTCCGCTCTGTTGCGTCTAGTGTTGTTTGTCTTACATAGGCGTAGTTGTGGGGTGTGGGGTTGACAGGCAGTGGGGGCTACATGGACAGGACTTCAATGGTGTTTCGGTTGTGTGTGATGAGTTGCACAGTGGCTGCCGTGTGGGACTATATTCAGTGTGGCTTGTGCATGCAGACGTGGCTCCTTGGGTGTTGCTATGTCTGTGATGGGTCATGTGGGGTGTGAGTCTGTTGTTCATGTCCGTGTGCACATTGTTCACTTGTTCGTGACGGTGGGCGGTGCTGCGTGTTCGTCTGCTACGTGACATGTCCCATGTGTTGGTGGTGTTATGGTCCTCATGCCTCCAGTAATCCAGCCCTGTCCAGTTTCCCACCTGCAAGTTGTTCGTGCGTGCACTGTACTGGATGCCACATGGCTCTAAGCGGGGGTGCTCCATGTTGCAGGTCTGTGGGGGTGGGGGTGTAGTGGGTCGTGGGGGTGGCTGTACACCCACTGACACCGATTGCTGTGAACCGTGATGTCTGCCTTTCGGCTGTCGTTGTGCACTGCGGTGGCTGACACGTGGCTGTGGGGTGTGGGGGATGCTCCTCCTTGCTGTGCTGTGGGACTGGGGCCTGGTGTGTGTTGTACTTGGGCTGTCCACCGTCCCACCCACTGCACTTTGTGTTCCTGCCACTTACCTGTTACTTGTCGGTTAGTGCAGCTGTGGCGGACACATGGGTGTGGTGGGTGCTCGTTGTGGCGCTTCTGGCATATTTGGGGACCTGTTGGTGGTTACGTGGCTGGCTTAGTGTACACATGTCCCCACGCATCTTACAGTTGTTCGGTTTGGGCTGTGTGTGGTAGTGTCTGTTGCATGTGTGTGTGATGTGTTGTGTATTGTGTGCTGGACATGGGGGTGTTTGTCCCTGGGAGCTGTGGCATGGTAGTTGCGCATGTGAGTACATAGCGGTGTGCTGGTATACATTAGTTTGTACTTACCAGCCTCCACTCCCCTGCTAATCCGGCGAGGATCTCCGGATGGATTACGACTCGCACCTTCTCCTCCCACGCTTTGAAGGTCTTAAAGAGCGCGGGATTCCTCCGCCAGTGACGGCAGCCAGCTCTCTGTTTTTGCCCTCCTTCTTCTTGACCAGGCTCTTTACGTCATTCCAACGTTTGTTTATCTCGACTCTGTTCCTGGGCAGGGTCCCGACTGCATTGACCTGGTCTACGATCCGGTTCCACATTCTGTTTCTGGTGGCTAGTGGTGTGTGCTGGACCATGTTCCCATAGATTTGTGGGTACACCTTGATGATCTCGTCGACCATGACCGTCAGCTCCATGGGCGTGAACTTGGGCATCCTTTGTGGTGCCATGGTGTTTGTGGTGCTGGTGCGGTGTGTGTTGTGTAATGTGCAGGGGGTTTGTGGTGCCGGTGTTTGGTGGTGGTGGTGGTGGTTGTGATGTGTGCGTTTCTGTGGTGTGCTGCTGTCCTTGCTGTGTCACTGTGTCCTCTCCTCTCCTCTCTGGTTTGCAATGTAGCAAGGGGTTGTGGTCTGTGGGAGTGCTGCTTTTGTACTCACCTATGTGGGTGTGTCCTCATGGTCTGTTGTTTTCAGGTGTGTTGTGTCTGGGGTTCTGGCCTTTGTATTTTTTGTTTGTCCGGGGGGTGTTTTCGGGATGTGTACTGTGCTTGTGTATTTGTGCGTGCCTTGCTGTGTGGACTTGTTGGCCATGTTGTGTGCTATTGGTTTTGTGTGCGGATGGTTTCTGTGCAGGTACGTTGGCGCCATGGCTTCTGCCGTGTCGATTCTCATCGGCGTTGTTTGCGCTGGCGGGCGGTATATTTGTTGTTTTTCCGCGCTCATGGCGGTGCGATCGTAATTTCACGTGCGGTGTGTCGGCCGTGTGGGCGGGCGGTTTTGTGTTGTCGTGCGTGTTTCCGTCCGTGGCGGGCGGTTTGACTCCGACTCGGACGATGGCGGGCGGTATTTTGTGTGATTTTTCCGCCGATGGCGGTTTTCGGTTTGTGTACTCATAATGGCGTGGTCGGTGTTCAGGCGGTGTGTGCGGGCGGATTTTTGCCGCTTCCATGCCTGGCGGATTTATTTACGCCGGGTATCGTAATGGGCCCCTAAGAAACAAAAAAATATTTAAAACATAAATGTATTTATTTTATTTCCTACCCTAGAACACCACACCAATAAAAAAAACGTCAATATTTTTATTTCCATTTATTTCCATAATTAACATAATTAATAATGAATTTAAAAAATATTAATAAAAATAAATAATAAACATTCATTGAATACACCTTCTTTAACACTATAATATGCACAACACACACCTAAAATGAATTACGCAATTACCATAATTAATTACTAATTAATTAATTTAAATTAATTAACAACTAATTATTATTTCATCAATTAAAAATAAATTACTTCCCACCCTTCCCACCATTTACACCTATAAACACCACAACACACACCTAAAATGAATTACACAATTACCATAATTAATTACTAATTAATTAATTAAAATGTATTAACTAATTGTTAATTCATCAATTAAAAACAAATTACTTCCCACCCTTCCCACCATTTTCACCTATAAACACCACAACACACACCTAAAATTAATTACACAATTAACATGATGAATTGCCAATTAATTAATTACATTTAATTAACAACTAATTATTAAATAATTAATAATAAATTAATTTACACATAACATCTCAATTCAACAAATATTAATAAATAAATATTATTCAATAAATGTAATATAATTAAATTACTTCCCACCCTATTCCCTATAAACCCACAACCCACTACGGAACTAAAAGCACAAAATAAAAAAATAATAACTACTAAAAATTATCAATAAATTTTATATAACTAAATTACTTCCCACCCTTTTCCCCTATAAACCCACAACCCGCTACCGAACTAAAAACGCAAAATTCAAATAAAAAAAATTAATAACTACTAAAATGTTAACACATATAATAAAAATACAAACAATTCTTATACAAAAAATACATACATCACACACATAAAATATATACTAAAATACATAACATTAATAAAAAATTGATATTTTTAACATCTATATTTTTGCAAACGATATTAAACACTTCGATACTTTTTAAATCGATATTACCTTCCTAAAATCGATATTCTTGACCACAAGAATTTGTCTGTTAATATTCTTGACCCTCGATATTTTTGACACGATTTTTGTGCAATTCGATATTTTCTACTCAATATTCTGGGGTCGATTCCGATCCCGGTCGGAGGCGCACCTAACACCATTCGCCCGGCAAAAAGA